>JAOTOM010002279.1:0-97008 GCA_034440615.1 Ashinkailepas kermadecensis | reverse complement strand
GCCATGGCGCGCCGACTGGCTTCCGCTTTGTTCGCCGGCCGCCGGGGCGGTCGCCATTTTCCACCAGCGGTTGCGTCAAGCTCTGACGTCACTCGGGATGACTCACAGGGCGTCTGCCCGCCATGGCGCCTTCGTTATGCATGCATGTTGTACGCGTCATCAATCGTGACAGGATCATGGGCACCGCAACTGCTGGGGTCCCTGGAGTTCGGGCCCCACCTGAAATTTTTTGCTGGTAGGGTCAGACCACTGGTGTTAATTTCTGATAATTATGGGGGGGAAGGGAGGAGCCCACACTCGATGGGCTCCCGTGTTAAAAGGTAAAATTGTTCGGGGAAAAGCCAACATTAAAGGGCCATTTGCCCCCTCAAATGTATATAAAATAACGCCCCTGAGTCAGACCTCGCATAGAAAACCGGTTATCTTCGGGAAAATGAGGCATGTTCCTAAAGTTTCACAGCTTCTGTGCCAGGCGACATCTGGGTCGGGTAGATGGACTTACACGAGTGCCGCCACAGGTCCGCTGGGCGAATGTCCGTCGCGGAACCAATCAATGCCACGATGGTCAGCGGCAACCCGACAGCGGGCTCGCCTGCCTGTCTGATCTTTTCGGAAGGATCTGCTACCTTTGAAAGGGTTGCATAGCGCTTGTATATTGCATAATGGCAAACGCGAGTTCTTTTCCTCCATGCTAGTGCTGGAACGATCATCTTCATTGTGGCCTTGGTCGCCATCTGTTAAATATGCTCTCAAGCATAGCCAGCAGCAATAACCATTGGTACGGCAGGAACGCTAGCCTGTAAAGGCTATAAGCATAGGACCCGCGTAATCACCTACCGTTTTATGGAAAAGCTATGCATGGCTCTACGACGGTGAGGTAAAGGGGTCAGCCGCTGGTGCTTGGATTAGACGGGGATGCGTAAGAACATGGGAAGAGCCAACGCCAAGATTTGGGACGCCTGAGCTGAAAATTTCGACCATGAAAAGACCGAAAGAATGCTGGACTGCTGAAACAAAATGGCCGAAATCGGTGTTGCTTCAAGTGGGCGATAGGGGACGGGGAAGAGAGCAGAGGATAGTCACGACGTTGCCTCTGCTTGACTATCGTTCTTGCGACCCTGGGTTTGAACCTCGCCTGGACATTGAAGGTGGCGACGACATTGCATGCAGGATATATA
This sequence comes from Ashinkailepas kermadecensis, assembly GCA_034440615.1. Classification (NCBI taxonomy): domain Eukaryota; kingdom Metazoa; phylum Arthropoda; class Thecostraca; family Neolepadidae; genus Ashinkailepas; species Ashinkailepas kermadecensis. The sequence goes on along the minus strand of JAOTOM010002279.1, from coordinate 95,830 downwards.
CGTTTTCTCGCATCACATTTCTGTTCAGTTTATACGTTGTTGTAGCGAAACGGAAACAGTCTGCCACTGCAAATGAGTGAAATCGATTGACTCATGAACATCAGAATGAATGTTTGGTTAATTTCCATGCTGCTACATGGACTTTAAATTGTGTTGCAATTAATGACGTCACAATGGTGGCATGTGCACTATAATTTTGATCTAGGTCACACGAAGCGTTTTCTCTTGCTTACCACACGTTTATGCAGTGATAAATTATTCATGAAATATGGTGGAATATACCACTTTCTGAACGCTCAATCGACATCCTTCCCAAGAAGTACCGACATCCTGCTTCTTTATGCTTGTGTATGAAGTCTTCGTGAGTCCTAACAGTATCTGGGGGCCGCGGTAGCTCAGTTGGTAGAGCGTCTGACTTGATCGCAAGTTTGTGGGTTCGAATCCCACAACCGACGGCATTACCGAGCAGAGTGGGAAACTTGCTTTCCGGGTTGGGAGTCGGAGTGCAAACCGGTATCTTCCGGAGTACATTTTCATAGACATTATTTTTTATGCATGGAATCTGTTTACCAGTAACCGACCAGAAAAACCTAACTCAGACCTACATAATATGCATAAGTAATATCATTCTCATTTTTGGTCAGATGAAATGTCAAAACATAGGAACAAGGAAGTGAACAATGGATGGCACCGCCCGGCAGTGACTCGTAATAATCAGCAGTTTCGTTTTTCATAACTCACAGGAGCAATGCGCTTTCCTTTCACTTTTGGCTCAGTACAAGGCTAGCCATATGAAAAACAAACAAAAATACTTCACACTTCACCCTCAGCTCAGAGCGCATACCTACCTACGCAGCCAATTTCCCACGTAATACGAACGCAACTCCGCTACCGCACACGCCACAGTTGGATGTGATCAAAGCAAAGGATCAGTCGAGGTCTTCTGTTTACAGTACGACACTATTAACCACGTGTTCAAAGTTGCTAATGGTTATGACGTCATATAAAAATTACCTTACATTGATTGGTTGACTGACAGATTTCGTAACAGAAAACGCTAACTCAGCCAATTCTGATCGGTGCCCTCCGGGCCTCCGGAGAACGTCTCTTAAAACTGTCAAACTTTCCCACTATAGGGTGGCAGAAACACAGCTTTTCCGAGACGTGGCTCCAAAGCCGGAGAACAGTGTATTCAGTGCGCATGCGCATCTTTTGCAAGTTGTAGTCGGCGTGTTGTTGTCGGCAATTGGGGTTGAGATTTGAGGACATTGAGTTTCAGCAATCGGTAGTTGAGAGCTGACCGCTACAAAAAAGTGGTTAGAGTGGTGACCGTAAGTGGAATAACCGGCGTTTTTGGGTGTATTTCTTTGTTGGTTTTTATTCATATCTTTGTTCCCACATTTCAATTTGTGTCTGAGTACATGTGAAGCCCATCCTACCCAGTATGAACCCGGAGTGCAAAAATGTTTTCAGGGATAAAATCTCTTAAGAAGTGCCTTAATTCCCACCCTGTTACCGAGTCCTCCCGTGACCAACCGGCGTGAGAGGGTGGCGACGCTATATAACCTAGCGGTTGAATGCGTCGTAAAAGCCCAGCTTTGCTAGCCTAGCTTAGCTTTGGTAGCTTTGAAGCCTTGCATCGCAACCAGAGTGGGAAACTTACTTTCCGGGTTTGGAGTGAGTGCATACCGACTTCTTCCGGAGTACATTTTCATAGACATTAGTTTTGTATGCATGGAATCTGTTTACCAGTAACCGACCGGAAACACCTATTCAGTACATACATAATATGCATATGTAATATGCATTCTCATTTTTCGTCAAATGAAATGTCAAAACATAGAGACAAAGAAGTGAACAATGGATGGCACCACCCGGCAGTGACTCTTAATAATCAGCACTGTTTCGTCTCTCATAACTCACAGGAGCAATGCGCTTTCCTTTCACTGTTGGTCCCAGTACAAGGCTAGCCATATGAAAAACAAACAAAAATACTTCACAATTCACCTTCAGCTCAGAGCGCATACCTACCTACGCACCCAATTTCCTACGTAATACGAACGCAACTCTGCCACCGCACACGGCACAGTTGGATGTGATCAAAGCAAAGGATCAGTCAAGGTCTTGTTTGCAGTAGGACACTGTTAACCATGTGTTCAATGTTGCTAATGGTTATGACGTCATATAAAAACTACCTTGCATTGATTGGTTGACGCACATATTTCCGAACAGAAAACGCTAACGCAGCCAATTCTGATCGGTGGCCTCCGGGACTCCGGAGGACGTCTCTTAAAACTGTCAAACTTTCCCACTATATGGGTTTTCCGAGACGCGGCTCCAGAGCCGTAGAACAGTAATCGGTGCGCATGCGCATCATCTTGCAAGTTGTTGTTGGCGCGTTCTTGTCGGCAATTCCGGTGGTTGAGATTGATGGTGTGTGAAGCTGGGGTTCGGCTGCTGACTGCCACAAAAAGTGGTTAGTTGGAGTGGTGACCGTAAATGGAATAGCCAGCGTTTTTTTTTTGGGGGGTCGTTCTGTTTGTTTTTATTGATATCTTTGTTCCCACATTTGTGCCTGAGTACATGTGATGCCCATTCTATCCAGTATGAACCCGGAGTGCAAAAATGTTTTCAGATATCAAATCTCTTAAGTGCCGTAATTCCCACCCTGCCTATAAGTGATATGGCATACAATAACAGTTCATTGTATAGGTATTTGTCGCGCTATCCAGAATATAGCTCTTCCTAAAATATGAATATCAAAACCAATGATAAAGGTACAGTCGTAAGTAGGTATGCCATTGGCTCAGATTTGAGTCTGAAAGATATGAAAAGCATATTAATGGACACTAATTCCATGGTAAATTTCGACATCATGCTGGACTCGTTTAGACATCTCGCACCTAACGAAAACCATTATTTTAACACTGCGTTTATGATCCATCTGACTCGTTTATACAGTTTAAATATGCGCAAAGACAAATCTGAATCTTGGTGAGATATGCATGCTTTTGTGCTTTAGGCAGTATTTAAGGGACCTATCCAAGCGGTGAAGTTAAAAAAACTTTCTGAAATCGTTTTACTTTTAGATGTGCGAATCACGCCACCAGTATTGTGAATTATAATTCCTTTAAATATCGCACCTCTAATGGCTATTTAAAGCAAGGTATAAGAACGCTTCATTCTGCATATGACTAGTATATATTTGGCTGGTACTTGGCTGCAGTTCCTTCAGTGATCGCGGCACTGTTTTCCTCCAGCATAATTTCTGCATGCCGTCACCTGCACTCAAACATATATTTATGTTTGGTGTATTTAATACCTGACGTCGATATGGTCCGTTTCAGCGGGAATGCATCTCCATCCACGTGGGCCAGGCGGGCGTCCAGATGGGCAACGCCTGCTGGGAGCTGTACTGCCTGGAGCACGGCATCCAGCCGGATGGCACCATCCCCTCCGACAAGTCGTTGGGCGTCGCCGACGACAGCTTCTCCACCTTCTTCTCGGAGACTGGTGCCGGCAAGCACGTGCCGCGGGCCGTGTTTGTCGACTTGGAGCCGAGTGTGGTGGACGAGGTGCGCACCGGCGCCTACCGGCAGCTGTTCCACCCGGAGCAGCTCATCACGGGCAAGGAGGACGCCGCCAACAACTACGCCCGCGGCCACTACACCATCGGCAAGGAGGTGGTCGACATTGTGCTGGACCGCGTCCGGAAGCTGGCCGACCAGTGCTCCGGCCTGCAGGGCTTCCTCGTGTTCCACTCGTTCGGCGGCGGCACCGGATCCGGCTTCACCTCGCTGCTGATGGAGCGCCTCAGCGTCGACTACGGCAAGAAGAGCAAGCTGGAGTTCGCAGTCTACCCGGCGCCGCAGATCGCCACGGCCGTGGTCGAGCCGTACAACTCGATCCTGACTACGCACACCACGCTGGAACACTCTGACTGCGCCTTCATGGTCGACAACGAGGCCATCTACGACATATGCCGGCGCAACCTGGACATCGAGCGACCCTCCTACTCCAACTTGAACCGGCTGATCGGCCAGATCGTCTCCTCCATCACCGCCTCGCTGCGCTTCGACGGCGCGCTCAACGTCGACCTTACCGAGTTCCAGACCAACCTGGTGCCGTACCCGCGCATCCACTTCCCGCTGGTGACGTACGCGCCGGTCATCTCTGCCGAGAAGGCCTCCCACGAACAACTGTCTGTGGGCGAGATCACCAACGCCTGTTTCGAGCCGGCCAACCAGATGGTCAAGTGCGACCCGCGCCACGGCAAGTACATGGCCTGCTGCATGCTGTACCGCGGCGACGTCGTGCCCAAGGACGTCAACGCCGCGATCGCAGTCATCAAGACCAAGCGCAGCATTCAGTTCGTCGACTGGTGCCCGACCGGCTTCAAGGTGGGCATCAACTACCAGCCGCCGACGGTGGTGCCCGGCGGCGACCTGGCCAAGGTGCAGCGCGCCGTCTGCATGCTCTCCAACACCACCGCCATCGCAGAGGCCTGGGCCCGGCTCGATCACAAGTTCGACCTGATGTACGCCAAGCGCGCCTTCGTTCACTGGTACGTCGGCGAGGGCATGGAGGAGGGAGAGTTCTCTGAGGCACGCGAAGACCTAGCCGCCCTGGAGAAGGACTACGAGGAGGTCGGAATCGACTCTGCAGATGCGGAAGACGAAGGAGAAGAGTACTAACTGTCGCGTCTTCCGATTCCCTGAAGTCGACCGCAGCTTTAGTTAGAAACGTTCCGAGTCTCAATTGTCTGCTAATCGCGACGATCGCTGTATTGAACGAAGTTGAATCGGTACTCTACGTCCAATAAAAGTTTCACACAAATTATGTTTACTTTTTCAGATGGTTCCGAACTGAACATGTTTTCTACAACGAAATAACGCTGGGTTGAGTGATAAGTCTGCATCATGCTGTAATTTACATTTTAACCAAGGTTAGGCCCAAGCCTTTTCTGAGTGTCTAATAATACATTGTGTAGGTTGTCGCGTGGTAAGTGATTCACTACATTCGAGTGGATAAATTGTAATTTCTAATTCATACGGGGTGGGGGGTTGTCTAACCTTTGAGCAATTTGCAGCATTCTAAAGAACGGTACCTGTGTTTCGCATGTAGCCTAACGTCACCACGGATCTGACATGAGTTTGAACGAACACAACCTACAATAGTAGTCCGATATATTTTTAATGCAGCTGTGATTTGACGCTCTGATGCAATGTTATTCTCCACTTCATGTATTTTGCAATTTTGGACCGGATCTGATCCAGGAATGTCAGTGGCGTACCTGTATTTCCTGTCTGAGGACAAACCGACTTTGATGGACCTATCTACCCCAATTTTTTAAGTCTCCTGACTAACCACCAGAGTGGGAAACTTACTTTCCGGGTTGGGAGTCGGAGTGCAAACCGGTATCTTCCGGAGTACATTTTCATAGACATTATTTTTTATGCATGGAATCTGTTTACCAGTAACCGACCAGAAAAACCTAACTCAGACCTACATAATATGCATAAGTAATATCATTCTCATTTTTGGTCAGATGAAATATCAAAACATAGGAACAAGGAAGTGAACAATGGATGGCACCGCCCGGCAGTGACTCGTAATAATCAGCAGTTTCGTTTTTCATAACTCACAGGAGCAATGCGCTTTCCTTTCACTTTTGGCTCGGTACAAGGCTAGCCATATGAAAAACAAACAAAAATACTTCACACTTCCCCTTAGCTCAGAGCGCATACCTACCTACGCAGCCAATTTCCCACGTAATACGAACGCAACTCCGCTACCACACACGCCACAGTTGGATGTGATCAAAGCAAAGGATCAGTCGAGGTCTTCTGTTTACAGTATGACACTATTAACCACGTGTTCAAAGTTGCTAATGGTTATGACGTCATATAAAAATTACCTTACATTGATTGGTTGACTGACAGATTTCGTAACAGAAAACGCTAACGCAGCCAATTCTGATCGGTGCCCTCCGGGCCTCCGGAGAACGTCTCTTAAAACTGTCAAACTTTCCCACTATAGGGTGGCAGAAACAGCTTTTCCGAGCCGCGGCTCCAAAGCCGGAGAACAGTGTACTCAGTGCGCATGCGCATCTTTTTGCAAGTTGTAGTCGGCGTGTTGTTGTCGGCAATTGGGGTTGAGATTTGAGGAACTTGAGGTTCAGCAATCGGTAGTTGAGAGCTGACTGCTACAAAAAAGTGGTTAGAGTGGTGACCGTAAGTGGAATAACCGGCGTTTTTTGGGTGTATTTCTGTGTTGGTTTTTATTCATATCTTCGTTCCCACATTTCAATTTGTGTCCAGTATGAACACAAATGAACACAAATCCTATCCAGTATGAACCCGTAGTGCAAAAATGTTTTCAGAGATAAAATCTCTTAAGAAGTGCCTTAATTCCCACCCTGCTAACCACTGTTTTAAAAGGGGCCTTTTAATTAAAAATAATTACTGACTGACTTAATTTTCCTGTGGAGGAGCCTAATCCACCATCGTATCTACTTCACCGGAGTTGAAGCCATGCACCCCTGTTCTATTTATTTCTGGTATCCGTTGGTAAGTATGCTCACTGTTGAAATTACACCTTTAGGTACAAATCGCTTAGAGATGCAAAGTTTTTTTTTCCCATTTCAGGCACTCCAGTTCGAAATTCCCGGTCGTCACCACGTTAACGTGCATGGACGTGAACACCGCATTGTGCATTTTTAGTATTCGTCATACTTCGTGCGATTCTGGAATTTCTGTTCGTACGTTTTACTAATTGCTGAAACATAATGGACCTGTGCCACATTTCACGTCATGGAATGCTTTCTATGGAGGTTGGCCGGGAAACTTCAAGGAATTCGATTCGGATAATACTTGTTTTCCAACATTTTATCGCGGGAAGGAAATCCCGATAACCAGATGAGCTTTTATTGATTGATTGAATGATTATTTGGGTTTAAGGGCGCGCCGACTGCAGGGTCATTTGGCGCCCATTAGTTGAGCTTTGATGCACCTAATAGCTGCTTAAATATGTTCACAGAATGTCTATCCAACTAAGTCTCTGGTTTGGTGTTCCTTTTTGGACCAATGGTGCCTTTGTTTGCTATTGATATTTTAGGGCCCCAACGCATTTTCTTGGGTGCCTGGCACGTTTTTGGACCTCGTTGCCTTTTGCGGACCAACGGCGTTTTGGAGGAACCGGCCCGTTTTAGAAAATCCCGATGTGCTACTATGCCCTGCGCGCTTTTTGTTCCTTTTAGGACCATGTGGTTTTTGAGGGCCCAGCCGATTTTGCAGGCCCTCGTGTTGTCTTTGCGGTCCCTGTGTGCTTGAATGCTCCCGGTATACTTATTTAGGGCCCAGAGCATGTATCAAGCCCTGTCGCTATTTGCGAAAGTTCGTGAGTTTTGGAGGACCGGCTGGGTACATTAGGACCCCCGACGCCAATTTGTGTGGCTCCAACGTAATGTTTATGGTCGTTGACGTTATTTCTTGGGGTCCCGATGCGATTTTCCGGACACAGACGGTGGCTACAGGGACCCGACCCGGGCTTTATGAGCTCGACACGATATTTTCGGGACCACGTCTGATTGTTTCAGAGCCCAGATCCTAGCGTGATTTTCTTGGGGGGGCATATTTGTGTTCACTGCCGCGCATTTTCGAACCCCAGTGCTTTTTGCGGTTCCCTACACTATTTTTGGAAGTCTAGTGCAATGTTGTGTGTATTGAGGGAATTCTAGCCTATTTAGATCCTGATTTGGAGACCGCGGTGTCAGCAGATGCGGTGTCAACAGTTCGTACGGTATAGGGATCTGCTTCATGCAAAAGGGGCTAGATGAACAGCTGCGACCTGCTGCGTTCTGGTTAAGACTGCTGAGTCCGACGGAATGCATGTACGCGCAGATTGAGTAGTGTCTCGCCCGTACATGGCGGTGTGAGAAGTTCCACTGCTACCTGTATTGCCTGCAACGATTCTCGCAGCCCACCGACCACAAATCACTGGTTGTCCTGATCAACTCAAGACATCTGATCGGTACTCTCCTGAGGTGTCTCCTTCTGTCGATGCTTTCCGCCTACGAGGCGGAAGCGAAGTGCATGCCGGGAAAACAGCTTATGTTAGGATAGTTGTTTGGACCATATGTGACTCATCTCGTACCCCCTTGCCCGATACGGCTCAAAAACCTACTTGCGGCATCGGCTCTGGTGGGCTCATCCTTATATTTAGCGACCAGCTAATCTCCTGTCTCAGAAATCAGAGAGCCAGGATGTGGAAGATGGGGACCTCGCGGAAATCCAAGCGCAATTGGATGCTGTCATGTCGTACATACCGGCGAATGCTCAGACGCTGAAAGAAGTCGGACGCAAGCATAATCAAGATCCAGTCATCCAGAAAGTCATCGAGTTCACCAGAGACGTGTGGTTCACTGTTGAATCATCGAAGTACCACTACTACTTCACAGCTCGCGGATACCTCAGCGTCACAGGTTTGATTTGATTTATTAGCATAGGCACTTCGACCTCCTCAGGCCATTACATGCTGTGAAAAGAAACAAAGAAAAACAAATAATGTGAAAGTCAATTTATAAGTTCTGAAGCAAGTTGGTTTTTCTGAGGAAAATGAACAGTAGATTCATAAGAAAAGTGTGTTTATCTCTCAACAGTGTGGGCAAAGAAAAGGGAATGTGTGTATGGCAGTAGTTGGTAAGTGTTTTTCGATGGCCATGGTATTGTTGACAGTGTAGGAGAACATGTGAAACTGTAAGATGAGTATTGCATGATGGGCATGAAGGTCGAGGTGAAGCAGTCGGTAAATATATCGATGGGTGAGAAAAGTATGTCCTATGCGGAGTCGCGATAAAACTTTTTCTTATTGTCTGTTTTTTATATGATGTGGTCCAGTTATTGATGACAGGTTTGATGAGACGTAATTGTGTGTGGTTTGTAGTTTCAGTCCATTGTTGGTTCCAAAAATGCCGAATGTTCTGTCGTATTGTTGATTTGATGGCGTCAAAATGTGGTGGGATTTCTGTGATATGTGGTAATTGTAATGATTGTTTTGCGAAATGATCTGCTTCCTCGTTTCCTGGGATGCCACAGTGACTGGGCACCCACAGGAAACAGACCTTCACGCCCATCAGATGAAGTGGGGGGACGAGTGGTCTAGGGGTAAGATGCTCGTCTCGCAATCGAAAGATTGTGGGTTCGAATCTCACCTGTCGCTACTCTTCGCCCGCGACCAATCGGCGTGAGAGATTGGCGGCGCTATATGACTGAACGGTCGACGTGTCGTAAAACCAATAACCAACCAACCAACCATCAGATGAGGTGTTTCAAGTGTGTCATATATGGAAATATGGCAATGGTGCGAAAAGGAAAGTGAAGAAAGTGATTTAAGAACAGATTTGGAGTCTGAACAAATGACGACATTGCGCATGGGGTGACAAATTGAACGATTGCAGACATAGCGAATGGCAGTGAGAATGGCGTACAATTCGGCGATGAAAATGGAGGTCCCGTTTGGCAAGCGATGTTGTTTTTTGTGTGTACCTGTAACAATGGCGTTTCCTGTGTAATTTGCGTCTTTAGATTCGTCGGTGAAAACAAAAGGTTGGTTGGTTATTGGTTTTTACGACACGTCGACCGTTGAGTCATATAGCGTCGCCAATCTCTCACGCCGATTCATGGCGATAACGAGAGCGAAACTGGTGTAATTTTTGTTTGACGCATTTGGGACAAAGCTGTGATTTTGGAGTGGTGGTGAGATACAAAAATATTTCGTTCGGTCATCTGCCACGGTGGTGTAGTTGGTGGAGGAAGAGCAGTAATATGTGGAATATTGTATTGGAGTTGTGTAGAATATGTTTTGATGCGTGAAGCTATGGTAAGGCCGGTTCGTTTTTCGGCGGGACCTAAATAGTCGTGGTGTAGATTTGGGAGAATTTGTAAAGATGTGTGTGTAGGGTGATGTTCTCTAAATTGAATTTTTGCGGCATACCTAAGTGTTTGTTCCATTCTTCGGAGAGCTAATGGTGGAATTCCTGATTCGGTTTGTAAAGGAGTGATGGGAGATGTGGTCATTACACCGAGTGCTATGCGGATAAATTTATTTTGCAAGGTGTCCAGCATTTTCAAGGCGTATGTACTGCCACCTGCGTAAACTAACGAACCATATTCTATAATTGGAAGAACCAAGGATTTGTACAGTTGTAAAAGCGTGTGGCGATCTGGTCCGAATGATGAAGACGTAATGCAGCGAAATAAATTGAGTCGGTGAAAACATTTGATCTTGATGTGCTTGATGTGTTGATGCATGGAAAGCCTACGATCGAAAATAATACCAAGACATTTAAACGAATTTACAAAAGGTATGTCAGTGTTTCCGAGGTGAAGTGGTGTTTCTGGATTTGGGCACTGAGACGATTTGCTAAATATCATTGTGGCAGATTTTGGAGCCGAAAATGTGAAACCGTATTTGATGGACCATTGATGTACCCGGTCAAGTGCGTTTTGGAGTCTAAATAGGCAATTTTTGCCTTTTTATCTGTGTACCAAATTGCACTGACAACTGCAAAAAGGGAGTATGATACCTGAGGTGGCATGTCGGTGAAAATATCGTTAATGATGATATTAAATAAAACTGGTGATAAACAGCTTCCCTGTGGTAATCCGTTTTTCATGAAATGTAACTCTGAAATCGCTGACCGGCACCGGAGATGGAAATGACAGGAACCAGACAAAAATCCTATCAAATAATGAGCTAAATTCCCTTGACGCCAATGTGAAGAAGTTTGGAAATTAATCCGGGTTTGTATACCATATCATATGCTTTGCTAATGTCTAAAAATACTGAGATGGTGTGTTCATGTTTTTTTTTATAACAAAGGTGGATATCGGTTTATAATCGAATGACATGATCTATTGTGCTGCGTCCATGACGAAAGCCGCATTGAATTGGAGATAAAAGAGAATTTGTTTCTAGGTACCAGGTACGTCTTTTTATAATTATACGTTCTAATAGTTTTCCTAGACAACTGGTGAGAGCGATGGGTCGAAAATTGTTGGGGTCGCTGTGATTTTTGTCGGGTTTTGGTATAGGAATGATGAGGGCTTTCTTCCAGGATTCGGGGAAAATATGACCTGACCATAATGACTTAAATGTCCGCAAGATGCAATGTTTCGTGTCGTCGGATAAATGTCTAAAAAAGGAATAATGTAAATTGTCGGGTCCGACAAAAGTGTTACCGGCGGAGGAAATTGCATCTTCTAGTTCCGAAATTTGAAAAGGAGCATTGTATGTTTCAGCGTTGTCAGAATCGAATTGTGTTAAATCGGTGTGAAAAGCGTGTTGTGCATTTTGTAAGAATTCCGGTCTGTAGTTGTTATCAGAGCTATTGTGGGCCATGGTGTCTGCTATTGTATTTAATATTGTTTGTGGGTCTGTAATGGTGATATTCTGGATTTTGAGGGCCGGGAGTGATTTAAATGGGATACGTCCAGACAATCGGCGGATTAATTGCCAGATTTGGCTTAAAGGAGTTTGAAAGGTGAGTTGTTGTAAATATGATGACCATGAACGTCGCCTAGCATCGCGAATGATGCGGCGGGTTCGGGCTCGTTCACGGTTTCGGTGAAGTAAATTGTGTGAATCGGGATGTCCGAGATATTTTCGAAATGCTCTTTTTCTAATTGCGATGGCCTGTGCTACTTTCGGACACCACCATGGAACTGGAATGATTTTTGTAAAAGGTTTGGTGAGTGGAATTGTAGTAGATGCTGCTTCAAAAAGTGTATTTGTAATTAAGTTGATGTTTTCGACGGGAGAGATGCTGGAGTTGTATTGAATTTGTGAAAGTTCCTGAAATGTTGTCCAATCAGCTTTCGAAATTTTCCAGCGTGGGATAAAACTGGGTGTGGTATCGGTCGCAGTTGAAAAAATGGGTATCAATTATATGGGGTAGTGATCGCTGTCATGAATGTCTGTGTTTATAGTCCAATCGAAATCGTTGACCAAAGTTGGAGAGCAAATTGTCAAATCTATTGCAGTTTCTGTGTTGTGTCCGATGTGAAAAAATGTTGGCTCTCCAGTGTTAAGTATTACTAAATTGTGTTAGTCTAAAATGTGTTGAATAATGCGTCCGCGAGTGTCTGGGTGTGTACATTTTTTATCCCACGCTGGGCTATGAGCATTTAAATCGCCAAGTAAGATGAACGGGTTTTTGAAATTTGTGATGAGGTTTTCTAATTGTGTCAAAATGTTTGTGTTCTCTGTAGAGGGTGGAATGTATAGTGAACATACATCCATATTTCGACCATGTAAACGTAATGTACAAGCTACGGCTTGTAACGATGAATGAAGTGTAATTTGTGTATGTGTGTAATCATTGTTAATGTAAAGAGCTGTACCGCCACTGCGGTGTGATCGACGGACCTCATCGTGGCGGTATAGCGAATAATTGAAAAGATTTAAATTATATGTATCGGTAGGCAAAAACAGGTTTCTTGAAGTGCGATGAGAATCGGAGTTAAGATGCTAAAAAGGCTTTCATTTCTGCCCATTTGGAAATCAAACTACGGCAGTTCCATTGTAGAAATATGGACATTGGTGAAAATTAATATTTGTCGGCACCTTTCGGTGCATGTCGGAGCCAGGATTGTAATTCTGGCGGACATGTGGGTTGGGTGCGGACGGCAGCGGTGGACCCGCCAGAGCCGTCCGGCCGGCCGGTGACCTTGGCAAGGTCACGGCGACCGGCACTGCCGCGGGGATGTCCGCCGGCTAGAAGTTGGTGGGGTCACGTGACTGCTGGCCGGCGCTGGACATGCAGGGCTCGATCGGCGGCCCACTGATGGTTAACGAGAATTTGCTCCCGCAGCGGAGTGACTGCGGGGCCTGTCACTCCTCCCTGGAGTGGTCCGTTTGTTGGGAGCCGGAGTAGTTTGTGTGTTGGGAGCCAGGGTGGTTTGTGTCGGTGTGGTCAATGGTGTGAGTTTTTTTTAGTGGAGCTAATCCGGGAATCATGTCAGTTTGAATAGAAGTAGAAGTGGTGTTGACGCGAGGGGTGGAGGCAGTGACGGTGGCCGCCTGGGCGTAAGTTTTGGTCGAGGGGGAGGTGGCCTCGACAGACCGTCGGGCCTGGGGTATGACACCCCGGTTGTGGCCTTGACGGCGCAAACCTCTTTCTCTTTGCGCCAGACTGGACATAGTGGTGATGTGGTCAGGTGGTCAGGTGTATTGCAGTTGAGACAGTGGGCCGGTTTGGAGCAGGTGGAGTCAGGATGAGGTGGTTCGGCACACTTGGAGCAGCGGGCTTGTTTGGCGGCATGTTTTGCTGTCATGGCCGAAGCGCTGGCAATTAAAACAGCGGAGAGGATTGGGAATAAATACACGGACTTGGTATCGGATGTAGCCGGCGAGGAGGGTCTTGGGAAGAGTGGTATAATTGAAGGTAATGACAAGGAGGCTCGTATCACGTTTCTGGCCGTCTTTAAAGGAAGTGATGCGTCGGACGTGGGTCACCCCCTCCGGCCTGAGCTCCGCCTGGATATCTTCCTCAGACATGAAGCGGAGCTCCGGCGCGAAGACGGTGCCCTTGGTGGTGTTGCGGTTGGAATGGAGAGTGATGGTGACGGATTTTCCACAAAATGTGGTGGTGCGGAGGAGGGCTTTGGTTTGGGCTCGGGATTGGATTTTAATGACCAAGGTTCCGTTCACATGGGCTTCAATGTCGGGATTGGCTAGGGAGCAGATGACAAGGAGTTGTTTAGTCGGCCAGAAAACGTTGATACGGCGAAAGGAAACGGACTCCTCGATAGGCTTGACGACGATGTACGAGCCAGCACTGTCGAGGTAGGGCTGGATAGGTTAGATTGGTTCAGGTTGGAAGGGCGTGGTCTGGGTAGGGCGTTGGTCAGCGGCGTGGATCGTGATGGTTTGGTCAGGATTGCGTGACGGGTTCGTGGTCTTTGAACGAGCAGGGGTCGGCGAGGCGCAAAGGGCTTCCATGGCGTTATCAAGGGGAATTGTCCGGCGTGGGTCATCAATGGTTGTGTCGAGAGGTTGGGCATCAGGGGCCAAGTCCGGGGTCGCGCAATGGTCATCTGGTGTGGTCAGTGGGGGAAACTCAGACTCGGAGTCCTGTGGCGAGCTGGGGTCATTGTCCTTTTTAATTTTTTCCCCATCAGGGGGAAAAAAACCTACCGAACGAAATCTAAATAAACACGCAGAACAAAGGGAACGGAAATACTACGACGATGTAAACCGAGTGGGGCGACGGGTGTCATCCCACAAGAGAACGAAATGAGAAAAGAGCGACGGGTGTCGCCCCACGAAAATGAAAAATAAAGAACTGCGGTAACAAGCAGTCAGTCGCGCTAAAAAATGGCACAGCGGAGTAATCAGCGAGCTCTGGTTAGGTGTGAGCGGATAATACTGAATACTCCATGGCTGTGCGTGACAGGTGAGCCGGGCCTGTTAATGTATGGAGGTCGCCTAATAATTCCAGACGTGATACGAATCGAGATGCTGCAGAGCATCCATGATGATGGGTACTTGGGCCTGAGCAAACGTCGCCAACGGGTGAATGAATCTGTGTGATGGCCTGACATTGGTCATCAGTTGAAATCATGGATGGCCAGGTGTGGCTTTTGCCAAGAACACAGCCGTCGGCAGCATGTCGATCCGATGAAGCCTACCAGTTTCTGGGTGGTCCATGGGATCAGGTTGGTGTTGACCGGGCATACTATGATGGTCGTATCTACCTCATCGTCGTCCACTGTTTCAGGCGCTGGATAGAGATCCTTTACATGAACAGCAGAAGCAGTGCCAGTTCCATCGATCGCCTCTGCGGCCTCTTCGCACGCTTGGGCATCACCACAACCATGAGGTCAAATGACGGACCTCAGTTCCCGTCGGAGGTTTTTTTCAACTTTCGCCAAGATCCATGGCTTTGTACACGTCACCATCAGCCCACATAATCCTCGAAGCATCGGTGGAGCATGTTGCCCAGACCGCTAAGCGCATTATCAAACAACCGTACCCGACAGGCGTATTGAGCGGACATAAGCGGACTGCGGCGTCATCGGGTGGCGCCGCTCTGGTGGCGGGTTTGTGAAGGAACACCACCATAATAGGCTTGCTATGATTAATGCTATATTCTAGTTTCTAAAGGAGGTGCAAGTAACTTCCAATTTATTATTTATACCAAATTAAATATATATATATATATATAAATATGTATATATATGCGTTTATATATATATTTGCGGTGACTTAACGGGTGACGGGGTTGCCTGCGATGATTCCTCCACAGTTAGTGGAGGCTCCTCGGATACCGAGGACCTTGCGGACACTAGTCTCAGCACGGTACTCTGGATTGATTGGAGGGCCGTCTACAGCGTGGGACGAGAATTCGGAGAAATATCACGAAGGAACTGTCGGTTTCGGATGACGACATCTGGTTCTGAGGAGACTGGACCTGAAAGTATGGCTGTGTGGCCGGTCCACACACGCGCACTAGGCCGCGCCACAACGGTTCACGGTCATGCCGCGCACGGACCTCGTCCCAGACTTGTGTTGTGATTGGCAACACTCCGCGCTTTCTGTTGCAGACCTGATTTTGAGTTTCTTTTTCATGATGCAATTTCAATACGTGGAAGTCTGGCCATACTGGATTGAAATTGTCCGGTGGAACTGGCGGCCTGGTTCTGAGGCGTCATCCCATGAGAAGCTGGGCAGGACTGTTGCCGGTGACTTCGATGGGGTATTGCGATATGTGAGGTGCGCTAGACTATGCCGTTAAGCGTCAGACGTAATGTTAATGCGAACATCGGGGATCTCCAGTAAAGAAAGAAAACGGCAGGTTCGGGGACGAGTGGTCTAGGGGTAAGATGCTCGTCTCGCAATCGAAAGGTTGTGGGTTCGAATCTCACCTGTCGCTACTCTTCGCCCGCGACCAATCGGCGTGAGAGATTGGCGACGCTATATGACTCAACGGTCGACGTGTCGTAAAACCAATAACCAACCAAAACGGCAGGTTCCTGATGCCATTCAAGAACTCTGAAATATGCGCCCGCGACAAGCGCATCGGATGCTCACAAGTGTCTGCGGGAAGAATATAGCTACAATTTATGAAACTCTGTCTCCATAAAATATGATGCGAAATACATACTTTAAAGTTAGCTTGTCTTCAGACGTCAATTCCATTGCCACTTAGAATGATATATTGCGCATATTGTTACTTTGCGTGTTGTCTTCTAGAACTATTTTCTTGATCTTCATCCACCATAGACGGTGGGCCGCCGGCGGCGCCGCCCGCGGCACGCGGCCCGCCGTCATGGCCGTCAGCCATTCATGATATGGCCGGGCGCGGAACCACTCCCTGAACGTTAGTGGGCCCCAACGCCAAAGTTACAAGCTGATTGTCATATTTGAAACGATAGGCGATGCGCCTGGCATGATTTCCGCCATCATTGGAGTTGAGTTCGACAGGCTTCCCTGATATTGTTTAAGAACATTACGCTCGTGGGCGTTGAATGGAAAGAATGCCTCTACAACAGTGAAGTACTCATACACAATTTTAGCGTGGTAGAGTCGATGTTGCTCGGTATTGATCCAGGCTGCAACTTCATTTATGTCGTGTCGCCGTTCGGCGGCCCTTCGGATTTTCTGGGCAGCAACTGTCAGCGTTTGACGTGCACAGAGGAATGCCAGAACTTCAATACTGCCTGCAAGCTTCATGTCAAAAGGTGAAAAATTCCAGCGTAAGATATCTATAAATATAGTCGAGTATGGCATCAGAAGGCAGTTGATTTAATCCCGATTTATTTGAGACCATTGGAAATTAACTCGCTAATGTAGAACATCTGATACACCATTTTAAGGAATACAATGTGATAATTCGAAACAAATCCTGGAATTGAGTGCAAAAATGACAGGGGTAAACGTTCGTGGAAGTTATTCAAGGTGATAGCAAAATGTAGCGCGTTCAATTTTCGTATTGTTAAGAACGTTGGAAATTGTCGACGCATCACACAGAATGTGTATGACCCGTTTTATTACAAGACGTTGAGTTGGCAATTGCTCCCATTTCACTTTGAGGGAAAAGTGACAGGGTGTAGTGATTTGATAATAAAACGAACTACATATCATAAGAGAGCTTGTTTCAATGTCGTTTAAATTTGACCATTCGAAATTACTTGCACCTCCTTCAGAAACTAGAACATAGCATTAATAACAGCAAGCCTATTCTCGTGGTGTTCCTTCACAAACCCACCACCAGAGCGGCGTCACCGGTATTATGTTCGCTCATGACGCCTAACGGGTACGGTTGTTTGATAATGCGCTTACCGGTCTGGGCAACACACTCCATCGATGCTTCGAGGATTATTTGGGCTGATGGTGACGTGTACAAAGCCATTGATCTTTGCGAAAGGTAAAAAAGTCTGAGACGGAAACTGAGGTCCGCTATTTGACCTCACCGTTGTGGTAATGCCAAAACGTGCGAAGAGACCGCGTAGGCGATTTATGGTACTAGCACACTCCAAATGAATTAGGGGGCACACTCCATGGAACCCCATATTATGAGTTGAAATCATGGGGGGGGGAACCAACACTGACGGGGCATTTTTCCCTTCAAAAGTATATAAAACAACAACCCTGAACTAGATGCATATGAAAGAAAAATTGAAAACAATCCTGAAAACCTGCAACCGGTTCCGTATCTGCACATGTCTGCCCGCCAGCCATTTAGACACCGGCGATATGGGCCTGACGCCTTGGGCCTGACATTCGAACCGGTACCGGTGTCTCCGCCGATAACCTAATCATAGTGTTGCCAGCTCCTTTTCCTGGCCGGAGGGATATCACATTCCTATGGAGACACATGCCCCCAGTGCCCCACCCTTGCGTCCGCCCCTACACCTAGTAGGGACAAATTGTGTTACTCCTACTTGCTCCTACCCCGCCCCCTCCCAGCAGTGATCTTCACTTGGCCTATCTCATCACAATGTTCCGACCCGTAGCGCCACGCGATGCCTGCGGTGCTCGACATGAAGGCAGTCGGCGTGGGCCCAAACAAAACAATGCTAGTTTTAGGGACGAATAAGGCTTATATTTGTGGAGAAGACTCTTCAAGCTTTCAAATGAATCCAATTTTGTTATATTTTGACGATGTTTTAGATCGGAAATGCCGTGTGGAAAACACTAAAGTTGGCTTGAGTGCCTGCGGGACTGAGCAATTGTTCAGCCCATTGACGTCATCTGTGGCTAAACAAATTGGAGGGCCCAGATATTAAAGTTCGATGTTCATTGAGTTTTCACGTGCTTGCTCCATACCGGCGAAGACGACCGATACCGGCTTGAGTTTCAGAGCAGGCGCCAGCGCGTGGGAGCCACGCTTCCTGTAGTTTCCGAAACAGGTGGAGGCAACAGCTCTCGTCGTTTCGACGGAAAGGTATGGGCTACCCAGATTGCCACTGATGTGAAATTAATGATGGCTTTTTGCAGTTGCGACCAGGGTGGGAATTAAGGCACTTCGTAAGAGATTTTATCCCTGAAAACATTTTTGCACTCCGGGTTCATACTGGATAGGATGGGCTCCACATGTACTCCGACACAAATGTGGGAACAAAGATATCAATAAAACCAAACAGAACAACACCAAAAAAGGTAAATTTTTGATAAAAGGTGTTTTTGGAATTTTGGGAATACTTTTTCAGAATGATGTTTAGGAACATGACTAAGAAGATGTGACCACTCATTTTCGGTGCTGATGCTTACTTTTCAATTTGGACAATGACGTCACATTGGTATGGTGTAATGACGTTATAGGTATGGCACTGAGGTGTTGACTGGATGGGAATTAAGGCAGGGTGGGAATTAAGGCACTTAAGAGATTCTATCTCTGAAAACACTTGCACTCCGGGTTCATACTGGATCGGATGGGCTTCACATGTACTCCGACACAAATGTGGGAACAAAGATATCAATAAAAACAAACACAGAATGGCACCAAAAAAAAATGCTGGTTATTCCACTTACGGTCACCGCTCAAACTAATCACTTTTTGTAGCAGTCAGCAGCCGGACCACAGCTTCACACCCTCCATCAATCTCAACCACCGGAATTGCCGACAACAATACGCCAACAGCAACTTGCAAGATGACGTGCATGCGCACTTAGAACACTGTTCTCCGGCTCTGGAGCCGTGTCTCGGAATACTTGCGTTCCTGCCACCCTATAGTGGGAAACTTTGACAGTTTTAAGAGACGTCCTCCGGAGTCCCGGAGGCCACCGATCAGAATTGGCTGCGTTAGCGTTTTCTGTTCTGAAATTTGTCCGTGAACCAATCAATGCAAGGTATTTTGTATATGACGTCATAACCATTAGCAACTTTGAACACATGGTTAACAGTGTCCACACAAGTTAACAGTAAACACAAGACCTTGACTTAATGTATTAACTTAATGTATTAGTATTGTGGTGTATAGTTTTGTCCGTAGGTTGTCGTTTTTATACATTTTTTCTTCTTTTTTTTGTAGAAAGCTTGCGGCCTTCTTTCCTGTGTGTAGATATTATAAGTTACATTAGATAATACTAATTCTTTCTTAACATCATTTATTTAGTCTTGTGTCATAGTATTTTTGGTGTTTAATTTTAAGATAGAGTTTAAGACTAAACTAGTGAGCTTTGATTACACTAGTTATATCTTCATATACTGGAGTAATCGTAGAGGTACCTATATAGGCTTTTTGGGATTATATTAGTATTAGTTTCATTTAGTTGGAGTTTGTAGCTGATGGGAGTTGGTATAACTAAGATTATATTTGCTTAGTTTAGCTTGTGAAAGCCGATATTTATTTTGTTGTTTATTCAGTGTGAGTGTTATTCTATTTTCTAGTCTTGTGGTGTAGTCTTTTTGGTGTTTAAGTTTAAGATTTAAGTTTAGATAAAAAAAAACCAAAAAAATGCAAGGTGACTGTGGGAAGTGTAAGTGTATGGATGTCATTGGGGACTTGAGTAAGAAAGTAGATATGTTAGCTAGGGAGGTGGAGCGCCTGAAGTGTTTGGTGGCAGGGCCCACCACAGGAAATGTCAGCCAGGCAAGCCAGGTGCAGGAGCCTAGGAGTGATAGGGGTGGAGATAGTATGGACCATGATAGTAGAGTGGAAAGTAGCTAGACGCCAGAGTACGAGACTGGCTTTAAGGAAAATGGACAAAGGCATTGAAACTAATAATAGGTTTGAGGTACTGCAAGGGAGAGATAGTAATGCTGCTAAAGAGGAAGGTAGGAATGACCAGGTAGCTGAGGATAGAGAGGGGAGGGTTTTAGTTATAGGGGACTCAAGAGTTAGGTACATGGACTGTACTTTTTGTAGCAGGAACCCCAACAAACGGATTCGTGTTTGCTTCCCAGGGGCCCAGGTAAAGGATGTTGGTGATAGGATAGAAGGAGTAATGAAGGGTAGTGGAGAGAGCACAACGGTAATTGTGCAGGTTGGTGTAAATGATGTAGGAAAAACAAAAACAGAGGAAACAATACAAGAGTATAGGGCTTTGATAGGTAGGCTAGCTGTAAGTAGGAAACGAGGAATGGTAACATCCATCCTCCCTATGGTTAACGCAAGCATAGAGTGGTACTCGAGGGCCATTGGGCTGGATACCAGGGTGGCCAAGATTTGTAAGGAACTTGGCGTGGGGTTCTTGGATTTGTGGGGGGATTTCTGGGGGAAGACTGAAATGTTTGCATTAGATGGGTTACATTTGAGCAAGAGAGGAGTTGAATTGCTCAGCAATAGGTATGAGGAGGCTCTCAATAGGAAACAGGGAAACTAGGCAGGTCATGGGGGGATGTAGCTGATAGAGAGAGAAGTCTTGCAAACAAGGGAAGGAATGGTTTATCATGTTTTTACGTCAATGCCAGAAGTGTTAGGAACAAAATTGGGGAACTGCATGCTTATATGTTGTCTGAAAAGCTAGATTTGGTATGCATAACAGAGGCATGGGTTAATGAAAGCATTTTTGGAGACAACTTCCAAGAATTCGAATTGACAGGCTACAACATGCATGCTTATCAAAGGCAGGCAAGGATAGGAGGAGGTATACTGTTGTATGTCAGACAAGAAATGAAATGTCATTCCATAGAAGATAGTGTACATGATGAAGGTGTAGAATCCTTGTGGTTAGATATCATTCTGAAAAATGGAACACAATTTAGGGTTGGGGCATTCTATAGACCTCCAGACCAGAATGAAAACACGGACAGGTTGATGCAGGAAGAGATAAGTAGGAGAGTAAAGGAGAGAACTGTTTTGTTGGGGGATTTCAACATAACAGGATTGGGAAGCAAAACTATAGGTCTAAACAAATTGGGAAGAAGCTTCATGGATTGTTTTGAGGAGAATTTCTTTTTTCAAATGATACATGAACCTACAAGGGAAAAGGAAATATTAGATCTTGTGCTTACTAATGAGGAAAATTTTGTACAAAATGTGAACATAGGAGAGACTTTGGGTAATAGTGATCACAACATTATACGCTTCTCATTGTATGTTTGAAATGTAGGAACCAATAAGACATTGATTCCTAATTTTGCTAAAGGGAATTACAATGAGTTCAGGATCTTCCTGAATGAAATTGATTGGGAAGACTTATTGAAAGGCTATGCTTATGAAATGTGGAGATTGATAAAATATAAACTATTTCAAGGTCAGGATAGGTTCATTCCCAATAGGCAAATTAGATTAACCAGGGTTCAGCTCCCTTCATGGCTGACCAGGGAAGTAAAGCATTTACTGGAGTCAAAGAAGCAAGCATTCAAGAAACTAAAATATGCTAACTCTGAGGTAAACCTCAAATCATTTCAAATAGCTAGAAATAAAGTTAGGTGTGTTAGGGCATCTAAAAGACTGGCTGAAATCAAATTAGCTCGGGAATGTTCAGCAGGTGATGCTAAGAGATTTTTAGTTTCTACAAATTTAAGGCTAAAAAGTGTGGTGTAGGACCACTGGAGGTAGATGGGGAATTAGTGGTTGATGATTGTGATATTGTGGAATCCTTAAGCAAGCAATTCTCATCAGTCTTTACTCAGGATAATTCTGGTAGAATAGAAACAACTGAATCATATGCCATGACAGGTGATAGGTTGGAGTATCTTACAATAACTACAGAAGCTGTAGAAAAGCAGTTGCAGAATATAAAGCCTAATAAAGCTTCTGGACCAGATGATATATATGCTAGGGTCTTAGTAGTGTGCTAAAGCTTTAGCAGTTCCTCTAGGTATACTTTTCAGGCAGTCTATGGAATACTCTGAAGTGCCTGAAGATTGGAGAAATGCAAATGTAGTTCCAATTTTCAAAAAGGGAAGTATGAAGTGTGTAGGAAACTACAGGCCAGTCAGTTTGACCTCAATAGTTTGCAAGGTACTAGAAAAACTGGTTAAACAGAATGTTCAGATTCATCTTGATAGGCACAATCTTTTAAGGGATACTCAACATGGATTTCGATCTCAAAGATCTTGTTTAACTAACCTTTTGGAGTTCATGGAGTATGTTACTAAAGAAGTAGACAATCAAAACAGGATGGATGTTGTGTACTTGGACTTTAGCAAAGCTTTTGATAAAGTTCCACATAGGAGGCTAATTCATCAACTACAGCAACATGGGATTGTTGGAAAAGTTCTAGGTTGGATTGAAGCATGGTTGAGGGGAAGGAAGCAAAGGGTAATGTTAAATGGATGTAAATCTGATTGGAAGGATGTTCTGAGTGGAGTACCACAGGGCTCTGTTCTAGGGCCACTTCTCTTTATCATCTTTGTAAATAACATTGAGGTAGGGCTGAGGAATAGAGTGTTCAAATTTGCAGATGACATCAAACTGGTAGGAGTGGCAAACAGTTGTGATCAATCTAGTAATATTCAACTAGACTTGGAGGACCTAAAAAAGTGGGCTGATCAATGGCAGATGTCTTTTAACTATGACAAGTGTAAGGTTATGCATCTGGGGTCTGGAGGTGAGACTTTCAGATATACAATGGGAGGGAGGGAACTGGATGTTATTGAAAAGGAAAGGGACTTAGGTGTGTCGGTTTCAAATGACCTTAAAGCAGAGAAACAATGTAGCTCAGCTAGGAACAGGGCACTCAGAATGCTGGGACTCATTAATAGAAGTGTGATGTATAAGAGCAAGGAAGTCATGAAAAAACTGTACCTAGCATATGTGCGACCCCACTTGGAATATTCTGTGCAAGCTTGGAGCCCCTACCTAGAAAAAGATATAGAAAAGTCAGAAAGAGTGCAACGCAAAGCAACTAAACTCATCAGTGGACTAGGTAGCTTAGAATATGGAGAAAGGCTTGTGGCATTAGATATGTACTCACTCAAGTATAGGAGATTAAGGGGGACATGATTGAAATGTACAAAATTGTTAAAGGACTAGATCAGGTCAATTTAAATGGTGCTCTTCAGTTTAAAGTATCACACAGTGGTCACCAACTCAGGTTAGACAAGTTGAGGTGTAGGACAGTTAAGCGACAGCAGGTCTTCAGTCAAAGGGTTGTTGATCAGTGGAATGGGCTGCCTGCTCATGTTGTGGGGAGTTACTCATTGAATGTATTTAAAAGTAGGGTGGACAAATTTTTTAGGCAGGAAATCTTGTTTTTGATTTCTAATTTGGATGGAGGGGATAATATTTATGTTAAATGTGCATGGCACAGACCCCTTTAAGCAGGGGCTATGGTAGCACAATGGGTATGATGGGAGGAGCTTGCAATTGTTGAGGGTGTTATACAATAGCAAGTGGATGATGCTAGATAGGCTGGGATATATAGCTTCCTAGGAACTTGGGATTAGGGATTGATTGGGGTGAGAATATGTACATTTCTAGTACCTTTTCTAGATAGGCTTAACCCAGAGGGGCCCCTGTGGCTCTTATTAAGCCTTAACACTTTATGACTTTATGACTGATCCTTTGCTTTGATCACATCCAACTGTGGCATGTGCGGTAGCGGAGTTGCGTTCGTATTACGTAGGAAATTGGCTGCGTAGGTAGGTATGCGCTCTGAGCTGAGGGTGAAGTGTGAAGTATTTTTGTTTGTTTTTCATATGGCTAGCCTTGTACTGAGACCAACAGTGAAAGGAAAACGCATTTATCCTGTGAGTTATAAGAAACGAAACAGTGCTGTTTATTACGGGTCACTGCCGGGCGGTGCCATCCATTGTTCACTTCTTTGTTCGTATGTTTTGGCATTTGATTTGACCCAAAATGAGAATGATATTACTTATGCATATTATGTAGGTACTGATTTAGGTTTTTCTGGTTGGTTACTGGTAAACAGATTCCATGCATAAAAAAATAATGTCCATGAAAATGTACTCCGGAAGAAATCGGTATGCACTCCGACTCCCAACCCGGAAAGTAAGTTTCCCACTCTGGTTAACAGTGTCATACTGTAAACACAAGACCTTGACTGATACTTTGCTTTGACCACATCCAACTGTGGCGTGTGCAGTAGCGGAGTTGCATTCATATTATGTGGGAAATTGGCTGCGTAGGTAGGTATGCGCTCTGAGCTGAGGGTGAAGTGTAAAGTATTTTTGTTTGCTTTTTATATGGCTAGCCTTGTACTGAGACCAGCAGTGAAAGGAAAACGCATTTCTCCTGTGAGTTATAAGAAACGAAACTGCTGATTATTACGAGTCACTGCCGGGCAGTGCCATTCATTGTTCACTTCTTTGTTCGTATGTTTTGGCATTTGATTTGACCAAAAATGACAATGATATTACTTATGCATATTATATAGGTACTGATTTAGGTTTTTCTGGTCGGTTACTGGTAAACAGATTCCATGCATAAAAAATAATGTCCATGAAAATGTACTCCGGAAGAAATCGGTTATGCACTCCGACTCCCAACCCGAAAAGTAAGTTTCCCACTCTGCTGGCTAGTCATAAAGTCAAAGTGTTAAGGGGCTTTCTTTACATTTCGGCCGACACATACTGCCAAGGTTAGTGATTTGTAGAGGTGTACAGTGGGGAACAGTGACGTCACAGGAGTCAGGGAAGTGACGTCACAGGAGTCGGGTGTAGATGTGTTAGGTTAGGTTAGGTTAATTTAGGTTAGGTTAGGTTAGTGCCCGTCATCGACACCCGACTCCTGTGACGTCACTTCCCTGACTCCTGTGATGTCACTGTTCCCCACTACACCTGTTTACAAATAACTAACCTTGGTAGTATGTGTCGGCCGAAAGGTAAAGATTACTGTGTTAAGGCTTAATAAGAGCCACAGGGGCCCATCTGGGTTAAGGCTATTTGGAAAAGGTACTATAAATGTACATACTCTCACCCAAATCAATCCCTTATTTCAAGTTCCAAGGAACCTATGTATCGCACCCTTTCTAGCAACAATTCACAGTAAATTTCCAGAAACAAGTAAAATGCGATTTTTGGGAATTTTTTTTTGAATACAGGGTATTTTAACGTAAAAATCATGATGCGACCACTCATTTTCTCAGCAAATGATTACTTTTAAGTCAGCGACGGTTGATGACGTCATAATTATTTGATGACGTATGCATTAAGTCGGGTGAAGAAAAAAACCTAACCTAGACTAAGATAACGTAGCATAATATATAAAATATATTATATCATAATATAATATAACCTAACCTAACCTAACCTAACCGGAAAACCAGAATCGTCCGAAACAAATTTTTCCACCATGACGTCATCAAATATATTGAAAATAAAATAATACAGCATCGCAAGAAATTTCCGGCCCTTGTCTACGGTTGCTGGCACGACGTGTTGCGAGTATTCATTCTCGGAGATAATGTCGAATTAAGGCAGATACATAAGGTTTTCGATGACAAAGAGTAGCAGTAGCAGTAGCAACTTTGAAGACATGGGTTAACAGTGTCATACTGTAAACACAAGACCTTGACTGATACTTTGCTTTGATCACATCCAACTGTGGCGTGTGCGGTAGCGGAGTTGCGTTCGTATTACGTGGGAAATGGGCTGCGTAGGTAGGTTTATGCATATTATGTAGGTACTGATTTAGGTTTTTCCAGTCAGTTACTGGTAAACAGATTCCATGCATAAAAATAATGTCCATGAAAATGTACTCCGGAAGAAATCGGTATGCACTCCGACTCCCAACCCGGAAAGTAAGTTTCCCACTCTGCTCTTAACACGTGTGGATTGAATGCCTTATCAATAATTTTCAAACTGCATCCATGCCTGCTTAAAGGGGTCTGTGCCATGCACACTTACTTAACATAAATCTCACCCCATCCATCACAAATTAGAACTCAAAAACAAGATTTTCCTGTCTAAAAAATTTATCCACCCTACTTTTAAATACATTCAATGAGGAACTCCCCACAACATCAGCAGGCAGCCCATTCCACTGATCAACAACCCTTTGATTGAAGACCTGTTGTCGCTTAACAGTCCTACACCTCAACTTGTCTAACCTGAATTGATGACCCCTATGTGATACTCTAAACTGAAGAGCACCATTTAAATTGACCTGATCTAGTCCTTTAACAATTTTGTACATTTCAATCATGTCCCCCCTTAATCTCCTATACTTGAGTGAGTACATATCTAATGCCACAAGCCTTTCTCCATATTCTAAGTTACCTATTGCACTGATGAGTCTAGTTGCTTTGTGCTGCACTCTCTCTAACTTGTCGATATCTTTTTCTAGGTAGGGGCTCCAAGCTTGTACAGAATATTCCAAGTGGAGTCGCACTTTAAGAGACTTCCTCCAGAGTCCCGGAGGCCACCAATCAGAATTGGCTGTGTTAACGTTTTCTGTTCTGAAATCTGTCTGTCAGCCAATCAATGCAAGGTGATTTTTATATGATGTCATAGCCATTAGCAACTTTGAACACATGGTTAACAGTGTCATACTGCAAACACAAGACTTTGACTGATCCTTTGCTTTGATCACATCCAACTGTGGCATGTGCAGTAGTGGAGTTGCATTCATATTGCATAGGAAATTGGCTGCATAGGTAGGTATGCACTCTGAGCTGAGGGTGAAGTGTAAATTGTTTTTGTTTGTTTTGCATATGGCTAGCCTTGTACTGAGACCAACAGTGAAAGGAAAGCACATTGCTCCTGTGAGTTATGAGAGACAAAACAGTGCTGATTATTACAAGTCACTGCTGGGTGGTGCCATCCATTGTTCACTTCTTTGTTACTATGTTTTGACATTTGATATGATAAAAAATGAGAATGCATATTACTTAGGCATATTATGTAGGTACTGATTACATAGGTTTTTCTGGTCAGTTACTGGCAAACATTCCATGCATAAAAAATAATGTCCATGAAAATGTACTCCGGAAGAAGTCGGTATGCACTCCGACTCCCAACCCGGAAAGTAAGTTTCCCACTCTGGTTGCAATGCAAGGCTTCAAAGATACCGAGGTAGGTAGGTAGGTACCTACCTACCTACCTACCTCGGTACCTACCTACTTCATCACTAACCTTGGTCCTAGGTAGGACCTACCTAGGTAGGAACCTTACCTAACTAGGTAATGGGTAAGTTTGCAGTTTAAGTTAATTTCCGATTTCTTGGAAATTTTTTTATGCAATGTTTATCAATATGCTGAACATGGTGATGTGACCACTCATTTCCTCTGCAAATGCATACTATTCAAGGTAAATTTGTTCTTAAGCATTTTGTGAATTCTTGTAATTTATCATTCCAATGCAGTGATAAATTATTTGTGTAATAGGGTGGAATATACCACTTCCTGAACACTCAATCGACATCCTTCTCCAAGAAGCATTGACATCCTGCTCCTTGATGCATGTTTATGAAGTCTTTGTGTCTCCTTTCTAAAAGTATCTCGTTTATAAGTAGCATGTGCATGCTCTTGACAAGGAATGGTGATATATGCAAACATTTTGCAATGCAATTTCAGGTGAAGGGATTACCTATAATGTGATATGACATACAATAGCAGTTTATGGCAGTTATTATTCTCCCTATTCCGAATATAGCTCTTCTTAAATTATGAATCTCAAAACAAATGATAAAGGTACAGTCATAAGTACCTGCACCATTGGCTCAAATTTGAGTCTGAAAGAAATCAAAAGCAGGACACTAATTCCATTGGAAATTTCGACATCCTACTGTGCTTGTTTCGACATCTCACACCTAACAAAAAACCACTATTTTAACCCTGTTCCAATGCAATGCTTATAAATGTGACTAAGATGATGGGACAACTCATTTCCTGCACAAATGCTTACTTTTCGGGTTTTGAGCAAAATAACACCAAAAAAGTTGCTTTGAGGTAGGTAGCATAGCATACACAAACGTTTCAAAAATAATTTTTTTAAAATCAGAATTACCTAACCTAACTTAGCCTAACTTCCCTTTCGAGAAAAACTCCAAAAATTTAATTAGAAAAGGCTAAAGCAATTCATTTTCTGAAGATTTTCAAAATGAAAACCTAACCCGACCTAACCTAGCCTAGCCTAACATAAGCTGCTTGTGATATTTTTTTGTTTAATTACAAACATTTTCAAACTTCATAAACCTAAACTAACCTAACTTGGTAAATTTTCATAAAAAGTATTTTGGGAATGCTTTTTTCAGAATATGATGTTTATGAACATGACTAAGAAGATGTGACCACTCATTTTCGGTGCTGATGCTTACTTTCCAATTTGGACGATGACGTCACATTGGTATGGTGTAATGACATCATAGGTATGGCACTGAGGCTTTGACTGGCTAATGCTACAAATGGTTCACATACCTTAATGAGATGTTCAAAGTAGCTTAACTAACCTAGCCTAACCTAACCTAACCTAACCTAACCTGCTTACCTCTTGGTTTATCATAGCTATAATTTATATAATGTGCCATGAGGTTAGGTTGACTGGCTAATGCTACAAATGGTTCACATACCTTAATGCGATGGTCAAAGTAGCTTAACCTAACCTAACCTGACCTAACCTGCTTACCTCTCAGTTTATCATAGCTATAATTTATATAATGCACCATGAGGTTAGGTTCGGTTAAGCTACTTCGACCATCTCATTAAGGTATGTGAACCATTTGTAGCATTAGCCAGTTGAAGCCTCGGTGCCATACCTATGACGTCATCACACCATACCGATGTGACGTCATCGTTCGAATTGAAAAGTAAGCATCAGCACCAAAAATGAGTGGTTGCATCTTTTTAGTCACATTCATAAACATCATATTCTGAAAAACAATTCCCAAAATCCCAAAACACCTTTTATCAAACATTTACCCCTAACTTAACCAAAGCTAACCAAATAAAGCCCATTTGTTGGTTCAAGCCCAAATGGGCTTAACCAAAGCCCATTTGTTGGCTTTATGAAGGCAAATGTGTGTAAAACCTTGTCTTGTTACCACCTTAAATAAAGCACAATAATACCCTTTTAATTTGTGAGGCAAAATAACACCAAAATTGGTCTTGGAGTTGGGTAATATAGCATGAAAAAGACGGTACCAATAATGGTCAAAATAAAGGAAAATAGATGTAATACTTTACCTAACCAAGTCTAATCTTCCATGCAAGAAAGTTTTTTGAATTGATAATTTCCAAACATTTTTTCCTAAAAATTTTCTATTTAAAACCTAATGTAACCTAACCTGTAACAGTGTAAGTTAAGTTTTGATTTTTTTAATACAATGCTTTTTAGCATGATTAGGATGATGTGATCACACATTTTCCCTGCAAATGATTACTTTTAATTCAATGACAGTCCATACAATTGATGATGTCATAAGCATGGTACAAAGGAAATGTGCTATGATATTAACAATACTTTATGAATTAATGCTGCAAACATTTACATACCTTTATGGGATGGTCCAGGCTGTGGCTCGTCCATTTGTACCTTAATGGTGTCGGACTGACCAGCACAGTGCTCTGACTGTGGCTTGTAAAGCTTTGATGTTTCCAGAAGGAAGTTATGAATCTTGTGGCTGTGGAATTCCTTCAAAAACAAATACTGGCAGACCATGGAATGCTTGTGTGATTGTCCTCAAAAGAAAGCTGAATAATTGTGGGTTGGTTATTGGTTTTACGACACGTCGACCGTTGAGTCATATAGCGTCGCCAATCTCTCACGACGATTGGTCGCGGGCGAAGAGTAGCGACAGGTGAGATTCGAACCCACAATCTTTCGATTGTGAGACGAGCATCTAACCCCTAGACCACCTGTCCCCCTGAATAATTGTGTGAGGTACTGGAATGCAACTGGTACACAGCAAAGCCATCCTTATACTGATTATGCATGGTTGCATGTGACTTGTCTGCTGACTTTTCTGCTTCAAGTTCCAATTTCAGGAATTCCAAAATTACATATGAACCTATAAATCATATAAAAATATAAAATAGCCTAACTTAATGCAGACTAAGATCAGGTAGCATAATACATATAAGATAGTATAGCATATTATAATTAACCTAACTGGAACCAGAATTGTCCCAAACAAACTTTTTGACCACAACACCATCAAATCTTTGTAAATTTGCAGATCAAGGTAAAATTTGTTCATTTTGAGTTTTTTTTAATACAGTGTATTTTAACATAAAAAGACAATGTAACCACTCATTTTCTCCACAAATGATTACTTTTCAGTCAACTGTGGTTGATACAATTGATGACATCATAGGCATGAGGCAGAGGAAATGTGCCACAATGTGAACTACATTTTTTGGTTAATGCTGCAGACATTTACATACCCTAATGGGATCGTCCAGGCTGTGGCTCATCTGTTTGTACCACAATGGTGTCAGACTAACCAGCACAGCACTCAGACTGGCTTATAAAGCTTCAATGCTTCAAGAAGGAAGTTATGAATCTTGCAGCAGTGGAATTCCTTTAAAAAAATACTGGCAGACCTTGGAACAATTTGAACGAATAACCTCGCTGGGAATGACAGTGTTGTCGGAAAAATTATAGACTTGTGTGGTTGTCCTCAAAAGAAAGCTTAATAATTATGTGAGATGCTGGAGCACAACCTGTACAACACAAAGCTAAACCTATATTAATATGCATGGCTGCATGTAGTTCGTCTTGTTTGTCTTTTCTGCTCAGTCAATCAAGAATTGAAGAGAAAAAATGCATATGAATAGGTGAATCATAGAAGAATTAAAATAACCTAGACTAAGATAATGTAGCATAATATATATAATGTATCATAGCATAACATAATGTAACCTAACCTAACCAAACCAGGAAACCAGAATCATCCCAAACAAACTTTTCCACCTTGACATCATCAAATCTTGCGAACATTGCTAGTTATTAGGGTTTTGGGCGCATCAACTGCATTAGTTATACAGCGCCCGAACATTGCTAGTGCTGTCATTAATGTTAACAGCATTGCAAGGAACTTCCAGCCTTGATTGAAGGCTACAGACTTGTATGGCTGCAAATATTTTTAACGTCAAAGAGCATTGAATCGAGTGCATGAAGTGTTGAACTTCTTCTTTATCACGTCTGTTACACACTAGGTATGGATAATTATATGCAATTGACTATATTTGTAGGGTGAAGATTATGATTGTGTATTTCTTTGCCAACTGAAAAGTAATCATTTGCAGAGAAGATGAGTGGTCACATCGTCTTTTTCACCTTAATATATGCCATATTAGAATGAAGGAATTCCAAAGAATCAAATTTTATCTTGGTCTGCAATAATACCAAAATCTTGGCGAACATTGTTATGTAGGAATTACCTACCTAGGTAGGCAGTGACAAATTATTTGTGAAATAACATGCCAACAACATTATTCATGGAACACCCCACTTTCTGGGCACTGAATAGACATCCTTTCCAATGACATCAACATCCTGTTTGTTGATGTGTGCTCATGAAGTATCCATGCTTCATTCCTACAACATGCCACTGCAATCATTATCATTGGTATCCATACACATGCAATCATACACATTGGCATCCATATATTAGGTGTCTCCAAAATTATACCCCAAAATTGCACATGGGCACAAAACGACCAATGCAGTCCATGCACCCTAAAGCACAAATCCACCACCACCACCACCACCAAAAAATTGCACTGATGAGTACATTATTGGCTATAAATTGAGCTTGAAGGACTGAAACATTCTTTTAATTGGCATGCTTCCATGGACATTTTTTATATCCTACTGTACTTGTTTCAACATCTCACACCTAATGAAAAAGCATTGTTTTAACACTAGTTTAAAGTCTGATGTCAAAACTTTGTCATGGAATCATGCCAATTAAGGTATTGTTTGAGTTCTTGAAACTCAATTTTGAGCCAATAGTGCACTCATAAGTGCATGTTATTTGTTTAAGTTGTGGGGCACCTACCATAGGGATGCCTATACTGAAGACAACAATTGCAATACCATGGTATCAGCAGATGGCATTGCCTCGCATATCACATCATAGATAATCTCTGTACCTGGAATTGTGTTACGAGCTGCTTGTGTATCATGATCCGTAATGGTGAATATAAGCATGATACTTATAAACGAAATACTCAGAAACAAGTTATGGATACTTCATAAGCACACATCGACCAGCATGATGTCGATACTTCCTTGAAAGGATGTCTATTCAGTGCTCAGAAAGTGGCATATTCCACCATATTCCATGACTAATTCATTGCTGCTTTACTCTTTTCGACATCTCACACCTAACAAAAACATTACCGAGTGCATCCGCAACCAATCTGTATGAGAGGTTGGTGACGCTTTGTGATTTGGCGGTTGAATGAGTCGCACAAGAACCCAAGCAACGCCGTCTGAAGTCGCTGGAACTCAAAGATCGACACAAAATCTGCATTATAGTTTTTTTCTGTTAAGAAATCGAACTGTCAACCAAAGAATATAAAGCATTTTAACCAAGCATTTATTGTTCCGCCACTGCACCGACAACCGAGTAGCCCAACTAGCTGAGACCCACCCTGTCTGGTTGCCAGCTGAACTTGCCAGGCTGAAATCACAAACGATTGATGACACTAGAACACGTCCTGCCACGGACGGTTAAAATGACAAACTATCTGCTTCCTTGCTTCCCGAGTCTTAGCTTCCGTGGTGTAATTCTACCCTGAATGACACTGACCAGTTCAAGAAACATACACTTGGATTCCGTTATCGTATATCATGTCGGATCGGTTCAGACTAGGGTGACTGATCATACAACACACCTCGTAGATGTGATGTCGGCTTCAGTATCGTTCGTTGATGATAACTTTATCTTCGAAATTATAGGCATCATGAATTGTGTGGTCTATCTCGTTTATTCCATGCGCATTGCAACGTTGCCAGCTGAGCTAAACACTGGCATCCCAGCCAGCTTGTCTGGCTCGAATCCATTGCAAATTGAATGCCAAACTCTGTTGACCCCTATGCAATGTGTTTCAGACATAAGGTTTGATCTAGTGTTTCCAGTATGCGTCGGACTGACGCTAGGGAAGCATTTTTCGGTACGTCTTTTATCAACTCTTATCTTATCTTTTATGTTGACAGCTCGAACAACCCTTTCCAACGAACATCTTTTTTATGAGGACTTCCTGTGACTTCGAAAAAAGGATCAATTGTGACTTAATTTGAATAGATAATGTCTTGATTGTGTCGTGTACCGTTTACAAGACAGGCAGAAACATCTACAAATGTGTTTGTAAATTACGTACCCATAGTGTGATTCATGTGCTTCCGAGGACCATTTTGATTTTAGTTTTTCTCCATTCGGATCGTAAGATCTAGATAGAAGCATATACATTTGCAAGTAGCCCCACATGGAATTTAGGCCAGTATTTCAGAATGTTGGATGACGTGAAAAGATGGTTGTAGGTGTGCAAATTCTCAACAATAGGGGCATGATCATACCTATGAAATGGTATGGGTTAAGCTTACCCATTGAGGTTCTAAGAATGTCAGTTTCTTCATGACAATTCCCCTTCCCTTGGACTAGATCCTGGATAGGAAGAACAACATAAATAACCTAATGAAGCCATTGCTAAGCTTACAAAGGCCTGCAATATTTTATTTTAGTTGATGAGATTTGCAGACTGCATCATCCAGTTCAACAGTTTTTTGGACCTGCCCTTCCCAAATATTTGTACCTGCCATGGAGTTTTTCAAATGTTCGTATGCTTTTGGCAGTGCTATTTGGGAAGCACGCAGTGCTTTTCAGCAGGTGCCGGCCCTTCGGTTTATTGTTGTATATGAATCCCCATACCAAAACGTTCCACCTACTTTTTGGCTCGCGACTTCGTCCCTGTTTACAGCTATCTAGGAATGCACACAGTGAGGACGCATTTTAATATCAGAGGTACCAACCCAGTGATAGGATCAATAGTAATGGTAGCTTCACCTGTAATTCTCAATAATAGCCCAAGTGGAACAGCATCAAAACTAATGATCTTGGTAAGCGTATGCCTTCCACCAGCGATGTATGTAAGGGTGCCGAGTGAAATGTCGGCATTGATTAGTATCTAAAATATTTTTCATGACAATACAATAAACATAACCTGCTCCAAGCTAAAATGCGCCGCCCAAGAAACTACCATACACTAGCCACACCCACATTGCCCCGACCTTATTATGGAAAGGAACGTCGTTGCAGCGAATGCATCAAGTTAGTCAAATGTTTTGATATGCTAACTAATGCTAAATAGTGTCCAAGTGTGGTTTCACCAAGGGTGTTGCATGATAACTATTTCTACAAGCAAATGATGCGTGTATAATTTCGACCCTCCAGTCCTATAATTTATGATAAAACAGGACAATGGAATGCCTAGCCTAACCTAGCCTAATGTAAGCCCTACAGATGCTGGAGTCTCATGAAAGTTACGATTACTGGATTACGATTACGTCTTGAACCCTATGATGCTGAATAGCTTAGTGAGACAGCAGAGTTCTCGTCGTTGCCGCCGTGCCAAATCTTGGTCAATTTGGCTACGATTTTGCGGCATTTAATCTTAAGATAATCAACCTAATTGGATGATTTTGCCACCTTCATGTTCCTTTCAGAATTATGGTTGGAGCTGTGCGGACGCCGCCAACACGGAACGCACTGGCGACTGAAGGTTCAAGCTTGACGGGAGGAGGCACCGATCAGTTTTCGTGTTGATTTTTGTTTGCACTCTGGTTGGTTATTGGTTTTTACGACACGTCGACCGTTGAGTCATATAGCGTCGCCAATCTCTCACGCCGATTGGTCGCGGGCGAAGAGTAGCGACAGGTGAGACTCGAACCCACAATCTTTCGATTGCGAGACGAGCATCTTACCCCTAGACCACTCGTCCCCTTGTGTTTGCACTCACTGTCATAGATTCAATGACCAATGATGCCAATGCGCCCCATAGCCGAAATAGCCAACCAACCATAAAGTCAATGTTGAACGTTTGAATGGCTTCAGCTTTACTGCTACCGATGTTCTCAGGGATACAAATGGATAGAGCATCCATTAATGCCCCAAAGAAGTTGTATGGCACCGGACATGCATCCTACCATTATCTACAAAGATGCACTCCGTCCGTCCAAGGCCGGCAGAACGGGGCGGGCACGGAGCTCCATTAAATTCAAGCATTCGACATTGACCTTGAGCGCCGCGCCCACAACGGCGCTCTGGGCGGACGGCGTGCATCTTTTCAGGTAATGGTAGGATGCATGTCCTGTGCCATACAACTTTGGAGCATTAATGGATGCTCTATCCATTTGTATCCCTGAGAACATCGGTAGCAGTAAAGCTGAAGCCATGAGGCGGGATGCCAGTCCATTTAAGACAACAACCCAATGAACTGCCTTCAACTGCAACCAGTGTTAGTGTCATGCGTCTGATGCCGTGGTCATGATCCCGCGATATTATATTGGCGTGCCGCTTGTTTTAGTTTAGACATGCTGCCAGAGCTGCTTTGTGGGTTGCATTTATTTCTTTCCATCAAATAACTGTATATGATTCATAGTGGCATAGGAACAGTCCCGAGGCTGGGTGGGGGGACAGTTGCCATTATAAGTCATTATTTGTATGCAATGTAAAAAGGATCAATGCTAAACTCGTCATAGTTGAGGGGTGGCACTGCTCCCTCTCCCTCCACCCATGCTGGTACCTACGCCCATGATGATGCCTGCCAAATAGTGCAGCATGAAATTGAAATTGAATTGAATTGAACCGAACCTCCTGGTATATTGAAGGTCGTATGTTTTCTTGACACGCAACAGCATTAAATTTTACATTTAATAATATGTGAATTATGTGTCTGCTTAATTCTGTCAAAATGGAATTGCCATGTAATACCTGAGTGAAACGTCGCCAGCGCGATCTGCGGTCGTGAGCTCATCAAGTGCACCTGCCTGCCATCTAGCGGCTCGCTATGTAAGCTGTGCTGGGATGCTGGTGCGGTGGTGGCGCGGTTCTGTTCGGCCGGGGCTGCGCTGCTCGATTGGTGCCTATAATCAGGCTTGGAAAAATGCTTGCAAATACTACTAGTTTTCGCCATTCCAGTGATATTAACCGTCAGAAACAATTTACTGGCAAAAACTGTTCAACCGCGCATAAAATCACGATGGGTTCTACCGCTTAGATCCGGAGAACCTCCGGATAGAGAATCACACACTTTTCGTGGTTTCCTGCAAAAGTTGTTGTGCTTAGTGGCAACTTTTTGCAAGGTCTCCGGTACTAACCAGTATATTCCAGCATCTTGCCAACCGTGCCTAGAACCATGGAAGTGAACTTGGCATTGTTGTTATTTGTTAACTTGTGAGTTGGCTTTCGTTGATTATTTCCCCTTGCCTCTGTAACAAAGTGAATAAACCCATTAAAATTATTATTTTATGCGAGGCTTGTTTTAAGATCGGATTATTAGTGCTCTTTAGGGTATGTCAGCCTCAGGGTGTCATTTTTGGCCGCCTGGGATTTGCTGGAGATTCGAGATTCGAGCTGAAATACTCCATTAAAGCCCATGAGCCAGTCTATTGACTGCAGTCGCTGAGGTGAATTTCACTTGATCTGCGTAGTGGAGCGGTGGGATCCTCACTAGTGAAATGCAATTCACGTCTATGAGTATTCGACTTATTGATTCAACTGAGCTTTCACAGTAGGTTGTGGGTTCGAGTCTCACTGTCGCTACTCTTCGCCCGCGACCAATCGGCGTGAGAGATTGGCGACGCTACATGACTCAACGGTCGACGTGTCGTAAAACCAATAACCAACCAACCAGAGCTTTCACGGTTCCGGGCACCCACCGCACAACGCGACCCAGGACATGGTGATAACGCATGGCGCCACCACACCCGTGTGCCCCATAAATACAGTCCACAACGCGACCCAGGACATGGTGATAACGCATGGCGCCACCACGCCCGTGTGCCCCATAAATACAGTCCACAACGCGACCCAGGACATGGTGATAACGCATGGCGCCACCACACCCGTGTGCCCCATAAATACAGTCCACAACCGACCCAGACAGGTAAAACGCATGGCGCCACCACGCCCGTGTGCCCCATAAATACAGTCCACAACGCGACCCAGGACATGGTGATAACGCATGGCGCCACCACACCCGTGTGCCCCATAAATACAGTCCACACAGCGGGCCGCTAGATGGCGGGCAGCTGCCTTCGCAGCAATCACCTACACCGAACTGTACTGGTGCATTTTTATGTGGATATCGCAATCTGATCTAGAATGGTATTCGACCACTTAAGGGTGTGTCATGGACATGCCAGAGCAGAATTGGTGCAATTACCTCGACGGGAGTCTACTACATGTGGATGGGGATCTCTCATGGAGCCATGTGGATGGTCCAAGTCTTATTTTCAAGACAATTTCAGATTGAATATGGAAAATGACAAATTAACGCTAGCAGGGTACCAAACTAGAGGGTTCAGATCTCATGGACCCATTGGGGATCTCCAGCCATGCTAATGCAGCACAGCAGCATCTACTCACATGTATTGATCACTGCATATGGCAGGAAAATGTATTGTTCCAGACTTACTTTTTGGCCCATAACTCAACCTGCTACTACTCTTTTCTTTGCTTTGGTTACAATATTTATTCTAAAATGTTTTCATTTTAAGTAAAAGATGAGGGTTTATGTGGTTTTATGCTCATCAAGTATGCTGTGATGCCAATAGTGACAGCTGATATGATTGACTTTCCACTGGTCTGCTTGAATTTGCCAAGAAAGGGAGTTACGGTTTGCTGAATTTCATATTGTTGTGTTTCACGCCTAAGTGTATGAAACGAATATACCATCATGTTGTATTGAGAGGAATCCGAATTTTCGGGTGATTTCCTCCCAGAAGAAATCACTACAATGTATTTCTGTACCTTGTTAGGGGATCATGAAATACAAAGGCCGGGGGGGGGGGTCTTCTTTAGCTCCTTCGG
Source organism: Ashinkailepas kermadecensis (assembly GCA_034440615.1). Lineage (NCBI taxonomy): Eukaryota > Metazoa > Arthropoda > Thecostraca > Neolepadidae > Ashinkailepas > Ashinkailepas kermadecensis. The sequence goes on along the minus strand of JAOTOM010002279.1, from coordinate 57,437 downwards.
AAGATGTCTTTTGGTCAACTGTAAATGTGGAAAAGTAAACTGTGGAAGTGTAACTTCCTGGTCAAAATAGCAGCGTATGAATGCTGTTTGGTTTTGCCTAAATCAGTCAAATGTTGCAAGTAAATTATATTACTGTGTGATGAAGTGATGCATGATCCTCAAAGCTTGTCCTTTGTTTCAGATTTCCAGCTCTTTAAAGACTCTTAATGTTGTAGTCAAAGCATTTGTTTTTGTGTTCGATTTTTAACTGGAAAGATCAACACCAGCCACTATTGTTCTGCCACCAGACATGGCTGCGGTAAGTGACCACGCTGTTTTATAGCACCAATTCGTCAGAATCATCTTTGGCATACTTGTTTTTCTATTGGCACATTACCTGCTTGGATGTGTCCGGGAATGAATTTCCACATTCTATGCTAACTCACATATTCGTGATCGGTACATGCTCAGTTCTCAGACTGTGGGTTCCGCATATTTTCAGCATTGCGATCACTTCCAGTAAGTGGTGTGTGCGCTGGGCGGCTGCTAGCACTGCCTCTGACGTGTCCAGGCCGCTCAGAAGGTTGCCGAGGTGCGCGAGGTAACCCGCCTGGAGCGGGTCGGCTCGCACTCGCACATCCACCGCTAACACTGCCTCTGACTGGTCCACACCAGGCGGCCGCTCAGAAGGTTGCCGAGGTGCGCGAGGTGACCCGCCTGGAGCGGGTCAGCGCGCACTCGCACATCCGCGGCCTCGGCCTGGACGACACGCTGGACGCGCGCGCCGTCTCGCAGGGCATGGTGGGCCAGCAGGTGGCGCGCAAGGCAGCCGGCCTCGTGCTGCAGATGATCCAGGACGGCAAGATCGCGGGCCGGGCCATCCTGATCGCCGGCCAGCCCGGCACAGGTGGGTGGTGAGCTGGGGATGGACGTGGTGGTCATTGGCCAGCCCGGCACAGGTGGGTGGTGAGCTGGGGATGGACGTGGTGGTCACTGGCCAGCCCGGAACAGGTGGGTGGTGAGCTGGGGATGGACGTGGTGGTCACTAGCCAGCCCGGGACAGGTGGGTGGTGAGCTGGGGATGGACGTGGTGGTCACTGGCCAGCCCGGCACAGGTGGGTGGTGAGCTGGGGATGGACGTGGTGGTCACTGGCCAGCCCGGGACAGGTGGGTGGTGAGCTGGGGATGGACGTGGTGGTCACTGGCCAGCCCGGTACAGGTGGGTGGTTAGCTGGGGATGGACGTGGTGGTCACTGGCCAGTCCGGAACAGGTGGGTGGTGAGCTGGGGATGGACGTGGTGGTCACTGGCCAGCCCGGCACAGGTGGGTGGTGAGCTGGGGATGGACGTGGTGGTCACTGGCCAGCCCGGAACAGGTGGGTGGTGAGCTGGGGATGGACGTGGTGGTCACTGGCCAGCCCGGAACAGGTGGGTGGTGAGCTGGGGATGGACGTGGTGGTCACTGGCCAGCCCGGGACAGGTGGGTGGTTAGCTGGGGATGGACGTGGTGGTCACTGGCCAGCCCGGGACAGGTGGGTGGTTAGCTGGGGATGGACATGATAGTCGCTGGCGAAGCCGGTACTGGACAGTGGTGCGATAAAAAAAAACTGAGAGACGGTGGTGGCGCTGATCTATCCAGATCAGACGAGGTCGATGTTTGCCTGTGAGAGATGCGTCCATGTCTGCGTTTACCTAAGTGATAGATGAAACAAGGGCGGTGTTTGCCTAAGTGACATAAAACGAGACTGGTGTTTGCCAACATGACAGATGAGACTAGGTCGGTGCTTGTCGAAGTGACAGATGGGACGAGGTAAGTGTTTTGTGAAGTGACAGAGCAGGCGAGTGTCCCCAGATTCGCCCGATGCAGATGACCGGTGCTCGTTCGGGTTGCAATCTAGGATGTGCTTACCCATGCTCACTTGACAGGCAAGACCGCGCTGGCCATGGGAATGGCACAGGCGCTGGGTCAGGACACGCCTTTCACCTCCATGTCCGGCTCGGAGATCTACAGTCTGGAGATGAGCAAGACGGAGGCCCTGATGCAGGCGTTCAGAAAGTCGATTGGCGTGCGCATCAAGTGAGTGGTGATGGTCGTGCGCGCCCTGCCGTTCGGCACCCAGGTGGTACTCTGGTCCGGAGATACAACAGCTGTCGACGGTGACCTGCATGAATGGGTTTCATTCCAACAGCATTTGTTCGTATCTTTCTCGCTGGAGTATGACGACATTGAGCAACAACGATTATAGGGTCGCCTGTCACCTATCAACAATGCATTCCCTTTCGTGCACAATCATTATCTCATAATGCAATAATTACTCTTTGTTGTATTTCTTTTGTCTGACTTGAACTAGTCCTCAGTATCGAGCGTGAGGGCCAGCTCAAGTTCTACCTACGGAGAACTAGCACGCTTCTACTTACCGTCAATGCGTTTGCGGACAGAGAGGAAACTGAGATAATCGAGGGTGAGGTGGTGGAGATCCAAGTGGACAGGCCGGCCACAGGAACCGGCGCCAAGGTCGGCAAGCTCACCCTCAAGACCACTGAGATGGAGACCATCTATGACCTCGGAACCAAGATGATCGAGTCGCTCATCAAGGAGAAGGTGCGCTGGCTTCTTGTCAAATAGGGAAGGGATTTTTCACCAATGATAAGAGAAGCGTCAACAGGATGGATCTTTTCCATAGCATGTATAGATAGCATATAAAGACGCCTAATTCCTTCGCCTGTGCGCCTTAGCAGTTATCGCTGTATATTTCGATGATTTCAGCTATTTCTTCTGTGCATGGGGTCCCGTTCAAGACATGGAACGGTATTAATCCAATTGCCTTAGGAAGCATTGTATGCATCATTGTACACAAATCCGCAAACTCGTCATTGACCTATTATGCACATGTTCCTAGCCGCTGGCTGTCCGTCCATTGGGCAGCACCCGTCTCTTATGACCGGTTCATACCGCCACCGTACCGGAAGAATTTGGACGGCCGGACACCTTACATGGTATGGTTTCCGATCCGGCCGCCCAACATTTTCCGGTGGCGGTGTGAGCCGGGCCCAGCGCGGCAACGCTCAGGCTGCCGCCTGTCGCCGGCGGCCGGTTCGGTCGAGTTGACCCGTGTTTAATTTCCGTGTGGCGGCGACCGGCGGCGGGGCACGCTGACAACTCCAGGTAGAAACTGACCAGCAACCACCGCCGCCAAAGTATGCTGGTTGTTAGGTTCAAATTTGGAACATGGAAGATTGGATTGAAAGTAATGAGAATAGTCACAGCTATCGCTTCATATCTTTATTTACCACGGTTTTTAGAATGCTTCTTACCTGTATTGGTCGTCAGACTCCGACAGCATTTGCATCGTTTTTCATCTTCGTGGACTTGTTTCTGTTTTACACTGTAGCAAAATGTCGATAAAACTGACCTGGTGTGCTCCATGCATCTGCAATGACACCACAAAGTTTTCGTTCAAGAAAATTCGAGAACTGCATTTCCGGCCAGTTTTTCCTTTAATTAAGGTCGGTTCGCATCGCCACCGAACAAATGTCGGCAGGCCGGATCGGAAATCATATCATATGAGGTGTTCAGACACCGAACATTTTTGTCCAGTCCGGTGGCGGTGTGAACCGGCCTTATCACAGCGTGCGGGGGCCCGACCGGCACCCATCTGCCTCTCCGCGCACATGCGCGAGGCGAGGGAGACATGGCAACTTTGGTAACCAGCGAGCAAGGCGCACAAACGCGTCACGTCACAGGCCGATCGGTCGCCGGCGCTGCGAAATGTGGGGAATATTCGCAGGTCCGATCGACGGAGCGAAATCTTCTTCGGTCCGGTGGTAGTGTGAACCAGCCTTTATATATATGTGTACACTGCAGCAGACCGGAATCCATCTGCAAACTGTGATCTGCTCACGTTGGGCGTGCCCAATCAACCCTTCAGCCCAACCTGCAGCCGGAGATCGTCACCGAGCCCCCCCCCCCCGGGGCGTCGGTAGCTCAGTGGTTAAGATGAGCGCCTGGCACGCCAGAGGTACGGGGGTCGATTCCCCGCGATGCCAGTCCTTCCTGCTAGGGTGAGGCAGGCGACGCCATATGGCCTCAGCTGCTGAGTTCGTTGTAAAGTCACAACCACCACCACCACCAAGCCCTGCCCCTTCCCCTTCTAGTCCCTCGGAAGCCCTCTGTACCCCGCGCCTGCCCTGCTCTCCCTCCCCTCTCTCCAACGGCCGGTACGCCAGTCCCTCGGCAGCCGTCCGTACGGCCTGCCCTGCCCTGCCATGTCTTCCCTGCCCTGCCCTGCCCTGTACTGCCCTGTCCTGTACTGCCCTGTCCTGTCCTGTTCTGCCCTGCCCTGCCCTGTCCTGCTCTCCCCTGCCCTGCTCTCCCTTTCCTCTCTCCAACGGCCGGTACGCCAGTCCCTCGGCAGCCGTCCATACGGCCTGTCCTGTCCTGTCCTGTCCTGCCATTCCCTGCCCTGCTCTGCCCTGCCCTGCTCTGCTCTCCCTCTCTCCGACGGCCGGTACGCCAGTCCCTCGACAGCCGTCAGTACGTCCCTCCCGCCGCAGCGGCGCCCTCAGCCGTCTCCCCGCCCCAGGTCCAGGCCGGCGACGTCATCACCATCGACAAGGTGACTGGTCGCATCACCAAGCTGGGGCGTGCCTTCACGCGCGCGCGCGACTACGACGCGACGGCGCCGCAGACCCGCTTCGTGCAGTGTCCCGAGGGCGAGCTGCAGAAGCGCAAGGAGGTGGTGCACACGGTGACGCTGCACGAGATCGACGTCATCAACAGTCGCACGCAGGGCTTCCTGGCGCTGTTCTCCGGTACGTGCGGCTCGTGCGGCGTCTGACGCTGGCTTTGGCGACGGGACAATCACGACGGCTGCCTGTTTGGGGTGGAACAGCCATGGGAGGGGCTCGCAGGACAGTCAAGCATGGCGGGAACGGGGTGTGTGGCCCGGCTTGGATGCCATTTGAATCAGTTGTGTTATTGGTGATCAATTGTGCGGTTTATTTATTGATTACTTGGGTGTAAGGGAGCGCCGACTACAGGGTCATTTTGCGCCTATTATTGTGTGGTATGCGGTTTCTGAAAGGCTTAATGCATTGGCGGAAACAAAGTATATTATGGGACCTGTTCTCTGTGATTTGGTTGGTTTCCGCGGTTTGTAAACCTTGGAAGGTTATTTCCCCGAAATCATGACTAAATAAAAAATTAATCATATATGGTCTGAAAGAAATACGTACAAAATGACACCACTCAAGCACTGCCTAAATCATGCCCAGGATACTCCTGTCTTGCTTAGTAATGGGTATTATCAGACTTATGGCATGAGCTTTGCAAAATAATGCAATCATGGGCGAAAATGCAAGGCATGATTGAAATGTTTTCCAAGCATGCCTTGGAATTAGATTCAGAAATGTTGACATCCTGTTCTTCCAAATTAAAACAGGAAGACCCTACTTTTGCGCAGTGTTATCTAGCCTGCCTCACCCCACGAAACATAGTTCGTACCCTGCTCGTGTTCATTACGTTGATGTATGCCCCACGTTACTAGTATCCTTAGCAAGGTACGAATTATTGCACCATAACTCGAGGTAGATGGGAAAACAAATTGATGGCTTTAAAACTTAGTGATAAGAAAGCTACAAGAATGATGCATCTCACGCATGAGCGAGTTGCAGTGAAGCATTTCCTCCATGTCTTTTTACGTTTTAATTTGGTTTCAGTGTTACCTATGCTCCTCTTACTTTTTTCATGCTTTAATTGATATTAATTTATGGTGCTTTGTGAATGACGATGGTTATTGTAAAATATGCAACCGATGATTCTCGTTTGCCCTCAGTGGAGGGAATGTTTCATTTTGAGACATTTTGGCCATCTTTGTGTAGAGAAAAAAAAACTTTAATGCGATTATTTGGGTGATTGGTGATTTATACCTTTCTAGGTTGAAAAACCTGGAAATATCACTGAACACATATCCGGAGGATATATGAACCCGAGGTACTATAGATTATCTGGTGTTAGCCAGTGCACCTACTGTCGCACTATCTGACGCCGGGGGTTTGAACATTCATGGCATGCGAGGCTGTAACCGGTTAAAGCCTTCGCTGACTGGGTAAGACGAGTTTTGAATGTGGGGTGTCGAGACTTTGGTAACATTTTGGATGGGCGCCAAATGACTGTAGTCGGCGCGCCCTTAAACCGAAATACTCAATCAAACTTTGGTATGTTTGAAGTTTCGTCCGTTTTTCCATTTAAATTTAAATAAAATCCGTCTTCACATTTAAATTGATATATAATTGCACCTTTTCACATTCTAAGAACAATTAAAAACAACTTAACTTGACAAAGTTTCCTAGTTAGTTTTTGTACTTAGTCATCAATGAGCTACTTAGGTAGTGTAGTTCATCGACAGATCATAATCAGGGCGAGTTTGTGTTATTGCCATTTTAGGAATGCCCTTCCCAACTTAAAAAAGGTCCTTAGTAATAAGTAATGCCCAATCATGTTCGCCCTGCCCTCGTCCTAGTGCTTGCGCTGGTAAATTGCTTACATATATTTGCGTGCATAGATTTGCACGGCGCCCTATTATGGCGCTATGGGGCAGGCAAGGTCATCACGACTCGTCACTCTCCGGTGCTGGCACTTTGTGTATCACTGAACACTGCACGACAACATATGGATCGATTGTCCGGCACACTGTATTTGTACCGGCAAACTGTGTATTTGTATATGGATGCCCTGTGCCAATGTCTTAATGAATGTAGCATTGCAATTGATGATCACAATGTTAATGGGAATGGTCGCACACTGCTCGGACGCCCCAGGCCCCTTCAAGCCCAACCCAGCTGCACACTTTGACAGGAGGGTCAGTGAGGCGTGAGGGCGGTCAGCTGGTCGACTGGTCGACTGGTTTGTGTCGTGGGATGGATTGAGTAACACGGTAGACGCTCACTGACTGCTTAACGTTGCAGGCGACACGGGAGAGATCAAGATTGAGGTGCGAGACCAGATCAACACCAAGGTGGCAGAGTGGAGGGAAGAGGGAAAGGCTGAGATTGTTCCCGGCGTGCTTTTTGTGGACGAGGTACGGGACAGACAGGGGCGAGATGCAGTGTAGAGTCCAGACAGGCGCATGTTGCTGGTTGTGTTGATGCGACTACATCAACATTGGTCTCGGTGGGATTTGAAGTGCATAGAAGAGTACGGGGAAGGCAATGTCGTAGGTGGCAAGGCGCCCAGGAACTCACGTTCATACTTTTGGTACCTTTGTTTATATTTGTGTAAACACCGTAGGTAACCAGCGAATTTTTGGAATGTGTCTCGCATCCGATATTTTATACTCCAGTATTTCAGTGTTCCATTCCGGTGAGATAAAGTATGTGTCGCCACTCGAGTCTCGCTCTAGTCGGGACTGCAGTCTCTTATTCGTTTTTATGGGTGTTCTATGTTTAGTTTAGGCTGCTGGGCGTAATTAAATTTATATTTTGACTTCGCCTATGATTGGAAACGTTCTCCGACTCACGTGGCTGATGGAACATCAGTGCAACTCAAGCTAGTTTGTATTAAAAGTTAATTATCATACTCGTATTTGGCGGATACTGCTTCTTCACAGTATTTGGCAGCAACGCCATACATTCCGAGTAATGAAACGCTACCGGGAGTTATAATCTGTTTCCCGCTTGTATACATCACCTTTCGCCGACTCTGATGCGCCATTGTCTTGGCCAGGTGCACATGCTAGACATCGAGTGTTACTCGTTCCTAAACCGCGCCCTGGAGAACGAGATGGCGCCGATCCTGGTTATGGCCACCAACCGGGGCATCACTCGCATCCGCGGCACCAACTACACCAGTCCGCACGGCGTGCCGATCGACCTGCTGGACCGCACCATCATCATCAGCACGCGGCCCTACCAGGAGTCTGAGGCCAAACAGATTCTCAAGATTAGGTCAGTTGCCGGTGACGTTGATCCTAAAGTCCGGTTCACATCGCCACCAACTTTTCACTACGCTACCTTCTCTGTTGTTCGGAAGAACGACCAGCCCGACCGCGTTGCGGCGATAACCTGTCTGTGGCCCATAATCGCAGCACATGTCACCTTGAAACGGAATGTCGTCGATTTCTTGGAACTCAATCGCCCACCCTGGTAGAACTACTGGGCGACGGTTCACACTATGTCGCTGAACTCTTCCCATTCCTTTCTGCGGTTGGATTTGACGTGGTGTACTCACGCCAACAAAGGTAGCATGCGGACGCCAAACATTTTTTGACATCGCAAAATAACTTCGCCATGAAATGTGTTAGCATATTGTTACCCCAGTCCTCTCATTTACTTGACGCCGATGCGTTCACACCTGGTGCGACTGACGAAGTTATGGGCGCTGTATAGCCAATGCAATTGAAGCGCCCCTAAACCCCAATAACAGCAACACACCGCCACCAGACCGGAAAATGTCCGTTCTGTCGGCCGAACCGGCCAATGTTGTCCAGGATTCGCTGCGTCGGCGACTCATCGGCCTGTGATCGGGGCGCTGCATGACCGACGCAGTCGATGCGCCCCTAAACCCCAATAACCAACCAACCATCGGCCTGTGACGTGACGCGCTCGTGCGCACCGCTCGCTGGGTACCAAAGACGTCATGTGTCCCTCCCCTCGTGCAGGTGCGCAGAGGGGCAGATTGATGCAGACCGGACCGCGCACACTGATAACTTGAGAAAAGCTTGAGGAAATGCAGTTCGCACTATTTTTGCAACACGATCTGTGTGTCGGCAGATATCCGAGCACACACGGTCACAGTTCGTGTCGACATTTGCCCACCGTGGAACACGCGTGCCGATGGGCCTCTCACATGACTCAGCCCGCACGGAGGGGGAGGGGGCGGGGGATTCGCCCCATGAAGATATCGGAAACTAGTGCAGCTGGTAGAGCACAAACTGGATGGTGAATTACAGCTGCAGTGAACTCGCTGCAGTATGAATTGAAATGCCCTAGGTCAATGCCTTCAGAATCAAACGAGGTTGAATGGGCGCTGTATGACCATCGCAGTCGATGCGCCCCTAAGCCCAAATAACCAACCAAACGAGGTTGAATTCGGCCGGCACACTGCGCCGACGAAGCCTTTATAACCTTGAACGCCCGGCGGTCGGTAGGTCGACTTTACACCGTTCGTATACTTAGCAACGCATTATATAAAAATAATGCGTAGGATGCTCTGATCAATTCTTAAGTCACCAGGTATCATTACAATGTCCCTGGGGGCGTCGGTAGCTCAGTGGTTAAGCTGAGCGTTTGGCAAGCCAGAGGTACGAGGTTCGATTCTCCACGGTGCCCGCCCTTCCTGCCAGGGTGAGAGGCAGGCGACACCATATGACCTCAGCTGCTGAGTGCGTCGTAAAGTCACAATCTGTCCAATACAATATCCCTGGCCATTTTAAATATAGTCAAAAAGCAGGAGGGGTGGGTGGATTCCTCCTTCATCCGTTACGCGTGTTAACATAGTAGAAAGTCCATAAAGATTACAGCATAACAGCATAACAGCATTACAGGTGAAAAAAAACGATGAAAATGTGTGCAAATGCTGTCTGAGTTGAACGACTAGTAAAGGTAAGTCGTGTTGTAAAATCCATGGTAAGTAAGATATGAAGCGATAGTTGGGATTATCTTAGGACCTTACAACCTTACATATTCCAAGTTTGAAGCTCTTTCCGTTAGAACCAAAATCGTCCCTGTGACTAGCAGGCTTTTGCGGCTATGATTACTGACCAGTTTCTACCTGGAGTTACCACAGTGTGCAGTGCCGTCGGCGCCGCCCGCCCACCACACGGGAGTCAAACGCGGGTCAACTCTACCGGCATGTTGACGGTTACCTAAGCACCTTGCACCATGCTTACCATTTCCTAGACACGGTATGTTTACCGTTTCCTAAGCCCCGCGCGATGCATTTATTTTCCTGAACACTTATTTTGTTAAACGAACCATGAAAACAGCAAACGCTCACAATACGCCATACGTCAGTCCTTTTTTGCGATGATGAAGGGATAATACGTCTCCCTTCATCATCGCACATTTTTATCGTTATTGATGTTCATTGAGATTGCGTAGAAACACGTATTTTAGTGACGTGACTGATATCATTCCGGTGTGGTGCAGTTCGTTGATGATTTAGAGAAGCACTCAGCCTCTCCTGTGATGGCCCAGTGCTGCCTGTAGCACCGGATATCACGTGATCGGCTGTGCGCAGTGTGCAAGCTCCCGAACATTGGACGCTGCAAGGTGTGGTGTCAGGGTGGAAGCTGCACTGACGTGCCGGTTGTCCTTTCGCGTGCGGAGGACTCTGACTGACGCCAGAAGCGCTTACGTGTGTTCTGTCGGGCGTGAGGAGGACTGTGAGATGTCAGAGGAGACTCTGACGTGTGTACTGTTGTCAGGTGTGAAGAGGACTGTGAGATGTCAGAGGAGGTGCTGACGTGTGTACTGTTGTCAGGTGTGAGGAGGACTGAGATGTCAGAGGAGGTGCTGACGTGTGTACTGCCATCAGGTGTGAAGAGGACTGTGAGATGTCAGAGGAGGTGCTGACGTGTGTACTGCCATCAGGTGTGAGGAGGACTGTGAGATGTCAGAGGAGACTCTGACGTGTGTACTGTTGTCAGGTGTGAAGAGGACTGTGAGATGTCAGAGGAGGTGCTGATGTGTGTACTGTCGTCAGGTGTGAAGAGGACTGAGATGTCAGAGGAGGTACCGACGTGTGTACTGCCGTCAGGTGTGAAGAGGACTGATATGTCGGAGGAGATGCTGACGTGTGTACTGTCGCCAGGTGTGAAGAGGACTGTGAGATGTCAGGAGACGCTGACGTGTGTACTGCCGTCAGGTGTGAGGAGGACTGGGATGCCTACGGAGACGCTGACGTGTGTACTGCCGTCAGGTGTGAAGAGGACTGAGATATCACAGGAGGTGCTGACGTGTGTACTGCCGTCAGGTGTGAAGAGGACTGTGAGATATCACAGGAGGTGCTGACGTGTGTACTGCCATCAGGTGTGAGGAGGACTTTGAGATGTCAGAGGAGGTGCTGACGTGTGTACTGCCATCAGGTGTGAGGAGGACTGTGAGATGTCAGAGGAGGTGATGACGTGTGCACTGCCGTCAGGTGTGAAGAGGACTGAGATATCACAGGAGGTGCTGACGTGTGTACTGCCATCAGGTGTGAGGAGGACTGTGAGATGTCACAGGAGGTGCTGACGTGTGTACTGTCATCAGGTGTGAGGAGGACTGAGATGTCAGGAGACGCTGACGTGTGTACTGCCGTCAGGTGTGAGGAGGACTGGGATGTCAGAGGAGGTGCTGACGTGTGTACTGCCATCAGGTGTGAGGAGGACTGTGAGATGTCAGGAGGTGCTGACGTGTGTACTGCCGTCAGGTGTGAAGAGGACTGTGAGATGTCAGAGGAGGAGCCAACGTGTGTACTGCCGTCAGGTGTGAAGAGGACTGAGATGTCAGAGGAGGTGATGACGTGTGTACTGCCATCAGGTGTGAGGAGGACTTTGAGATGTCAGAGGAGGTGCTGACGTGTGTACTGCCATCAGGTGTGAGGAGGACTGTGAGATGTCAGGAGACGCTGACGTGTGTACTGCCGTCAGGTGTGAGGAGGACTGGGATGCCTACGGAGACGCTGACGTGTGTACTGCCATCAGGTGTGAGGAGGAGGACTGTGAAATGTCTGAGGAGGCGCTAACAGTGTTGACTCGGATCAGTACCGAGACATCGCTCCGGTACGCCATCCAACTCATCACCTTGTCGTCCTTGGTAGCTCGCAAGCGGAGCTCAGCCGAGGTGAGCGACCGCAAACTCGACATCTCGCGGTGTTGGCGTCGTACATGCTGGGACACGCTACCGGTACGTGCCGGGTCGTACCCCCCCCCCCCCAAACACTCACCATGGGGCGTGCCGAGACATAATCACACACACACGGCATGCGTGCCGGAACATAACGACACGGACGTCATCGGGCATGCCATGCATGCAATACCATTATCGTCAGATGTGAAGTATTACATTCCGGATATCGGACGATTTTCCGTCTAATTGGTACTGTGTTCGTATAAATGAACAACGCACCATATAGAATAAATATGATGCGTCTGCGCATACCGCAAGACATGTTCGCCACCTACATGAAGGTGATGTCGTCTTCCGTCCACTTCTCACCGAACGGACGCCGGCGACGCCGACAGCCCGCCATCGTAACGTAACGCTCACTGTTTCAGGGGTGAAAGTTGCGGACGCGAAGCGTGTTGACTCGCTGTTTCAGGCCGATGTTGAAAATGTGAAGCGTGCTTACCCGCTGTTTCAGGTCGAGATTGAGGACGTGAAGCGCGTGTACTCGCTGTTTCTGGACGAGAGTCGCTCATCCCAGTTCATAAAGGACTATCAGGACCAGTTTATGTTCAACCAGATCGGTGAGTCACGCCGCCATGGTGGCGGCCGTGTCATATTTTTGTCAAGGCCTGGCGATTCTACCTGCCACCAGGGCGGCAACTCTGCGATCAATTACGGTACTGTGCGTCAAGCTTGTAATGCGTCAAGCTTGTAATGCTGATTCAATTTGGTTCACTTTTGCCTTGGGGGTTTGCCATTGTCCTCGGGTGGGAGGCCAATGGCGTCCCACCTGGGTGGGACGTGATGTCACCCTCGTAAACACCAGGCTATGCCCACATGCGTCGAGTTGCCGAATGGGGAGCGGAAAGTGTTCGCCGGGCAAGCACTCCGGACCTCCAGTCGACCGCCGAATTCACTAGAATGCGACTCATTGTCATTGGAGTTCAAGTGAAGGCTTGCCAAATTACCCCGCAGTCGCAGCGCTGCTATGGCGTCCAGCCGGTATCACAGACCAGCTGTAAATCGCAATGTCCCAGGCTAACTGTAGTCCTAATGTAGTAATCTGTTCGATAGGGACGAGTAACTCATATTTCGTCTAAGTCCGCTCATCTATTAGATTGTTAAAATTGACCCATGGGTTGTCCGTACTCTAATTTTGTGAAGGCCTGTATAAAATATAAATGTCATCGACGACCCATCATTCCTGGTACAATAGCGGCATTAATAACGGTCAATCCTGTTCATTTAACTAGCCGATGGTACTGTGTTTTTAATATATATGTCGACCAACCAGATGGTTGTGTGCATGCATAGGCAATGTCGCCATGACAACCTACCAGCTGCTGATCCAGACGTCTCCAAACCAGGGTTGGATTTGTGCTTTGTAATCCTTGATGCAGGGAGGAAAATGTTTGGGTAATTAAATATGGAGAGGCTATTTCTCTTCAAGCATTTGACATGAGAATCTTAGTTTGCACTTTTTAGTGAATCTTGAGCATCTAATCACATATCAGTATATCGCCAAATAGCACCATTTAACCTCCAAATGAGAATATGAGATAATCTGGAGAGTATAATGTTCTGGATGCCCCCACCTCAAGAAAAAAAAAACAGGAACATCCTATTTTTTTGCAACCCTAGTCCAAATTGCTGGGTATATATACGGAGAAATGAGTGAAAACGTGTTATTTTCACCCTTCCTACGTCTTAAACTACTCGCAGTAAGACAGCATGATGGATACGTTTATCAGATACTTACGTAAACGTTTTCGGTGCTACTCCCTCTCTCCCCAAGTCCCTCGGTGCAATCCCTCTCTCCCCAAGTCCCTCGATGCTACTCCCTCTCTTATTCCCCAAGTGCCTCGCTTGCATTTTAGTGCCAAGTTTCGGGAAAAGTCGGCTCTTCTGGAAATAACCGCTGTCCCCCCCCCCTCATCTGCCAATAACGCCACTCACACTAGAAATCGCAGTAGTTAAGTACTCGACACGCTTAGTGATTTACCGTATTTTATGTGCCATATTAATCGTTCCTAAGCTTCCCCCTTTGAAGATCTGGCAAAACATGGTTTGCTTTTGGTAGGAACAATCCTGAACTTTAGCGCGCACAGTAGATCTTTTTGATAGCTGCCAAATCACAGTATATCTTTTTGATAGCTGCCAAATCAGCAATGTCGTCGCCGTGTCGTAATGCCTCCAAAATCAATCAATCAGCAGTCTATCCCTAAAAACTGGAACATGCCGCCCTTCCGATCGTGATCCTCAGTATGACAGGTGCAGGTGGAACGCGTGACGAAGTTCTCTTCCTTAGAGCTATGCACGCACGCATCGGCCGCGCGCACGCACGCACCCCGTCTTCAGCGGAATCAAGTGCACTGAAATTTTGCTCCAGAACATTTCAGTCGGATTCAGTTTGCCGGTTTTGGAGTAGGTGCTGCTCCCTCACTCCGTTTCGGTGTTAGTATTGCATCGCTTCCTGACCTGTCACGTCCGACATGACACTGCCTCCTGACCTGTAACGTCCGACATGACACTGCCTCCTGACCTGTAACGTCCGACATGACACTGCCTCCTGACCTGTCACGTCCGACATGACACTGCCTCCTGACCTGTCACGTCCGACATGACACTGCCTCCTGACCTGTAACGTCCGACATTGCACCTCCTCCTATCCTGTAACGTTCGACTCTGCATCGCCTCCTGGCCTGTGACGTCCGACATTGCACCGCCTGCTGACCTCCAACGTCTGGTACTGTACCGCCTCCTGACCTGTCACGTTCGACATTGCACCGCCTCCTGACCGTAACGTCCGACACTGCACCGCCTCCTGACCTGTAACGTCCGATATTCCACCGCCTCCTAGCATGTAACGCCCGACAGTCACCGCCTCCTGACCTGTAACGTCCGCATTGCACTGTCACCTGACCTGTAACGTCCGCATTGCACCGCCTCCTGACCGTAACGTCCGACACTGCACCGCCTCCTGACCTGTCACGTCCGACTTGCACCGCCTCGTAACCTGTGACGTCCGACACTACACTGCCTCGTGACCTATGACGTCCGACATTGCACCGCCTCCTGACCTATGACGTCCGACATTGCACCGCCTCCTGACCTGTCACGTCCGACATTGCACCGCCTCCTGACCGTAACGTCCGACACTGCACCGCCTCCTGACCTGTCGCGTCCGACTTGCACCGCCTCGTGACCTGTGACGTCCGACACTGCACTGCCTCGTGACCTATGACGTCCGACATTGCACCGCCTCCTGACCTGTGACGTCCGACACTGCATCGCCTCAGTGTGCTGAGCTATGACGGGACCGCAGGTGATGGAGACGGCGTGTCCATGGAGACATCGTAGCGGCTGTCCAATCGATGGTAGTGGTGTGGCCGCGCCACACTAGCTGCACCGCTCGCCGCCGACACCTGCCGCCGACACCTGCCGCCGACACCTGCCGCCGACACCTGCCGCCGACACCTGCCGCCGACACCTGCCGCCGACACCTGCCGTGCCTGGTCGACCGACACCTGTCATCACACACGTATCGTCATTGCACACCAGGGCGTGCTTTTGTATTTCAAAGGAAGTTCATTCGTCGTGTTTCCGTTGGCCGTGTGTTCGAGGCCACAATGCAGTGCTACCCACGTGATGCCGCTTCTTTGGTAATACAGCTGCAGTTGTGAGCGCGGTATCTGTTGTGCGGAAAGGGAAGGTCGCAAAGGAAAGTAGCTGACCCAGACACTGCCTCTGAACTTGACGGCGTGTAACAGCGCTGAAATGCTCCGGAGAGCCATGTCTGTCTCATTGCGGTGTAGACAGCGGTGAGCAAAGATAGACGAAAAACCTGTGTGCATGTTCCGTCTGCCTACCGTGCGGCGGAGCGCAAAGCACTACGCTGATTTGATGGGCTGGCCATGGAGCCTCCGTTCACCTCGTCAATGACATGGGACCTTGACGGACTCCCCGCATGTCCTGTGCCCACGTATCCTGTGCACACACAACTGTCTGTTCATTTGGTTGCCAAGGCCTTGGCGTGACGGCTTGAGACGGCCATATGAGTACAACTGAACGTCACCGGTGTACCATCCCAGCAAGTACGAAGAGATCCAGGAAGGTCCAAAGTGTGACTAGAAAACAAACATGCAGCGGCAGAAGAAGCGGAGACTCGAAAAGGAAGGCAGCAAGACCCAAAAGCTCCAGGCACCCAAGACGAGCACTCCCGCGACTCTAGGGGGCCGCGGTAGCTCACTTGGTAGAGCGTCGGACTCTTGATCGCAAGATTGTGGGTTCGAATCTCACAGCCGACATAATTTACCGAGTCCACCCGTGACCAATCGGCGTGAGTGGTTGGCGACGCTATATGACCTAGCGGTTGAATGCGTCGCAAAAACCCAAGGTTGTTCCCGCGACTCTAGAAGGAAAATATCCCACATCGAATCCACAACTTCACTCCCGGTCTCGCAGCTACCCCCCCCCCCCCGACGAGGCACCACCTTTCCGTGGGGAGGGGGGGAGTGCGTTCCCCAAGGACCCGGAATCCCAGTCCACCGGTGAACCGGCGAGGGGCCAGACTAGGAGTGCCTCACTCGCCCTTACATCCAAGCGCTCCCATTCCAATGCCCATCCCATCTCAATATCCATGTCTTTCACCTGGCCCCACAACACCAACCATCCCTACTATGAGCAGGTAGGACAACTTCCCCGGTCCTGCCCGCCAGCTCAGTTGTATGGGGTAGTCGCGCCCCCTTGGCCCGCCCCCGGGGTTGAAGGAGTCCTGGAGGCTGAGGTCCCCCGTCGCACGGTGGTAGTTGTGACGGGGAACCAGCACGCCTCTGGTCCCGATATCCCGGAGGGGCGGGCGGGCCCGTAGGGCCCCATACGGGTCAAGTGGCTGGTTGCCTCGGGCCGGGGACCTCAGGTTATTTCCAGCGCTCGCCGGCCCAGCCGGTCGGGGTCAAGGGGTGGGCGGCGCTGTTGGTGCGGTCGGGGTGGTGAGTCTCTCTCCCGGCCGTACGAAGGCGCCGCCCGCCCCGTATAGCTCCTCGGGCGCCGGGCGTCCTCCCGTCCGCGGGACCCAGGCGTCCCCCAGCAGGGCCCTATGCGGTGGGGTGCCACGAGGAGCCGAAACCAACTTTATTATATGGCATCACAGAACACAACCCCCCCTGGTCCACCTTACGGCGGCCAGAACACCAACAAGAACACATTCCCCTACGGTGGGGCCAGCAGGACCTCTTCCCTTCGTATTCTTGTTCTACAAGCCGCTGAAGGGGCAAGGAAGCTGTCTTCCCTTCCCCATTCCACAGACGAGACGGCTGCGATCGTTTTGGACGCATCAAATGTGACAAACTCAGAGATGGTGGCATTGAAGTTGAATTTGAGGATGCTGACGAGTCGAGTAGAGCACTGTTGGCAAAGGAATTTAGATATTCAACCAGAGATCAGCAGGGCAATAAGATCATGACGATACCTATCACGGTCGAAACATGTCCATGATATTAGCGACGCATTCGCATTCAGCATCCTATTCGCATTCTCTCCGATTTCGTTTGTTTTCCTTTTTTTCAGGATATGATCTTTGTCGCTTGCAAAAGTAAGGCAAGCAACAATTATTCAGTAGGACGAGCAGTTCGATCTCCAGAGGTTAAGAAAAGTAATTCGGGTCAAAAACGGTGTACCGCATAAAATTCAGTGTTTCACTTAGCCGAATAATTCCAACGCCTAGATGTCCGCTGTCCATCAAAGATGCAGCACATCGAATTACGTGACCTTCAATGTCACAGTTTGACCTCAGGTCACCAAAGTTGGCTTTACTCATGCACTATATCTATTTACGGGGTACCGAATAAAATCATGGTGACACATTGGATATACCTGATTTTTTGCAGGTTATAGTCTACATAGCACGTACATAGAGCACATCGATCAAAAAGACACATTATGGCTACTGATTCATCACCTTCGCCAGAAAGGCCAAAAAATAGCAAATATACCAAATTCTTTTGTACCCGATAATTTCCGCAAAATTTTACTTGGCACCACAAAATAACACCCAGACATTGGGTATGGCTCATGGATGCAGCACATTTAACCGTCTGGCCTACAATCTCATAGTTTGACCTATGTTCGCAAAATGTTGTTTTGACCTTGCACTGTTGCCGTCTACAGGGTACCCGGTAATACCTTCCTAAATACCTTCATCGGATGGACATTAGCGCCAAATAATCTCCCATCGGACAAGAAAGCAGCACATCCAAGCATGCCACCTTCAAGTTCCCCATTTGACCTTAGGTCAACGAAGACTTTAACATTACACCCTATGGGAAAACCACGGGGTACCGAATAACATTTTCTGAATACATTCATCGGATGGATATTAGCGTCGAATAATCGCCCACCGAGCAAGGAAGCAGCACATCCGAGCATGTGACCTTCAACGCCAGCGTTTGACCTCAGGACAGGTTTTATGAACTTCAGAAAAAGAAAGTGGTCCACTTTGGTACCGTATGTGGCCCAAACGAAGCATTGGATGTAGACTATCTCAACACTGATGCATGCACTATCAATACAGGAAGCAGCACACTGCTTGACCTGACCTCTATCGATGACGCATTTTATCAGGTAGCACTAGCATCTCTTTCAGCAACGCATTCACAAACGCATTCACCAATGTCCTCCGATTCGTCTGAAAATTTGACACAACCTTCGCAGACACATCCGTACATGCATCCGGAGGTGATTGTTTGCTACGACGAACCATTTCGCCTTCAGAGGCGAAAAGGTCAGCCAGATCAAATCTGGGGTACCGAATAACTTGCCGTATAGTTCACTTATTGGAATGATTCAAACGCTTGTGCCACCGCTATCACGGTGGCATACAGCACACCAAGTCAACTGGTCACTCGAGGTCACCATTTGACCACAGGTCAACGAAGACTTTAACATTACACCCTATTGTCACATCCCATTGTCCCCCAGAAGCTTCAGCGCTCGCCGTCCCCAGAACCCTCTCATGGTAACAGCAACTACCGGAGAGCTCAGCGTTCAAGACTTCCTTCCCCAGTTGAGATAAAGTGAGAATTTTTTCGACCAATAGCTATTGTTTTGCAGTTGTTGCTCACAGCTTTTCTCCAGCTAGTGCCAGATTTTGCGCCAGATCAGGGTTTGTTAAGCGCGACGAGTTGCGGCTGTGGAGTTGGTGAGTACGTTTGGGTATCGTTGGTCGTACTCCAGGGTGCGCTGATATGGACGCTCGCTGCGGCCAGGGCGACGCTGTTGAAGTCGGCGCTAATGCCCGTCTGCCCGCCTGACGGCGTTCCTCACCAACACCGGCGACGAGTTCGTCACCAGCTACAAGTTCGGCCTGTGCCAGAACCAGCTGATCCTGAGGATCACCATGCTGATTGACAAGCCGCTATGTCTCATTACCTCGTAGAGCGTATACCTCAAACTGACACCCTATGGAGTTCGGCGGCCAGCAGCAAGCACGGTGAGTGTAAGCTCCTTGCACGGAATAGGGCCTACGTCCAGTTATATGTGACAATGATCTTTCACAGGACGTGGTATGGACCGAACAAATAGCACCATGTTAATTATTTCCAGCAGAAAAAGTTACGTCCCACTCTCCAAATACGGTGGGAAGTGCCTTCATGGACCACAACCTGCCAGTCAGCAGTCCGCAGCCGGGTGTTTGGACCACGAACACGGAGGCGCGAGCGGCGGACAATTGTTTGTCATCTGAGCGCGTGCTGGTGTGGGGCCGTGACGGGTGGCACATGCTATGCAAAAATGCGGAGACATCGCATACACATAAGATAAGTGATAAGTGGCCTTCTTTCACAGGTTGTGTACTTATCTCTGCAGAATAAGAACCATTAGCCATTTTACGACGCCATCGGCCGGCTACATGGCGTCGCCGCTCTCATACTGCATGGTCGCGGGAGATTAGAATTTCCGCCCGCTAACTAGTTTCGAACCCGCGTTCTCCATATTGAGAGACAGCTTCACAAGCCCTGTATGCACTATGGCGTATATTGTGCATGGTAGTACCATTACTGTTCTCGTATCATAGTGTCTCCATGGAACACGGTATTTCACTCGGCGGTCATTGGTCGGTCAGTTATCAGTCAATGGTCGGTCACTGGCTTGTCATTGAAATATCACTGGTCGTCAATCCTAGTTGTAGTCGAGCCCAGTGTGCTCTCCAGCAGCTGTTGTTGACGGCTGAGGTTACCACAGACCGCACCAGACAGCATCCCCGGTTGCTCTGCCACCATGCTGCTAATCATACCATTATGGCTAATATTTGCCTAATTGTAAAATTAATCTATGGAAAAGTTTTCTCGTTGCACAATTTCTGACCACGCAATTGGCGAAATGTAGCTCGGGAGATGCACAAATTGGAGACAAACAAATTATTTTCGAAGCGTATTGTGTATTTCACTTACATTGAAAGCATGTGTTCATTCTTCCACCCTTTTATGTTTATGCACAATGGTATTATCTTGTCGAAAAGTTTGGTTGGTCAGCTTTGTTATCCTGGTCAAGTTTAATGCTCAGGGATTTGCGACGAAGTTAGTGAGATCCACGTTTTTTCTGGTGCACGTCTGTTGACTAAACGCATTTGTTATATTTGAAGTGCGCTGTTTCGTCAAAACGTTTCCTGGGTGCAGCTGGCTCAACCTGATGTATCTTACCAGACGTAGCAACAGACATGGTACAAAAATATAGAATGTCACGATTTCAACAATTCAATACGCTTCATTGTGCTTTAATTTAAGTGAAAGATAAAGACAACTCGGTGTGTGTGTGTCAGAATGACAGTTCCACCAGCAGGGTTGAATTACTAACAATCAAAAGAAGTGACAGCTGTCATATTTGTTCCCAGGTATGCGTTGGCTCGCCAGAATTCATTGCACTGTGTGGGGAGCCAGTCTACATAGCCTTCACTTTCAAGGTGATTATAGATGACAATAAACTGCTGGACTGAAACACGGTATGCGTCCTCTTCTCGAAATATTGTCCCGTGAAATATTTTTTCCCGCCGGCAGGCAGCTGGCCAGCGACGTATCGACGAGCTGGCCAGATTGTCCTTTCTATAAAATTATGCACCCAATGGCTTATTTTATATTTTCCATGGCTTGTTTAGATACTCGAGTGGCACAGCTCTAATTATTCATCCAACACTGAACACTGTTATAAATGTGGGTATGTACATTTAAATTAATATTCATCAATTGTGGCACAAATATCAGAAAGATTACTTACATACAAGACAGGGGTGGAGTTTCCTTTGATTTTCATGGGACCTTGCCCCGCCAACTTCACTTCTTGCCCTCTTAGCATCAACATTGGACTCCATGGGGTGGGTCACGCCAACCAAATCGGCAGCACTATTTAACTTCATACATCAATATTGAGCCTCACGAATTGTTTTCGAACTTCTCCAACTATGCTTACAAATCACACCCAGTAAAGTATATAATAATCTGATTTCAATACCAGTGTCCCATCACTCAAAAGGCGTGGGATTTCATTATACACTACTAATACACAACCAACCATTATTAATACACGATCTCACATCTGTTTGGAAGAAAAAGATGCAGAGCAGCTGCATTATTACGTCCCGCTCAGAGGCTTCTATACGAATGCTACCAAACTATCAACTGATCAGCCGGCTCTGGCAAAATCCTTTGGGCTCCTGGGCGGGAATGGCTCGCTCTGGATGACGACAAGAGGTCCTCTCCAACCGGTTCTTTCGAGCGGAGATGCATTGCATATGAGCGGTAGGTACAATTAGGTGCAGGTCAGCTAGGCTTGCAGTGCTTTATTTTTTCGAGCGGGCAATGTGCCGGTGCGTTGATTCGCACCTTCCAGCTTTTTGTGAACATTCTGGAATGACGAGCCTCTGCGGCTGTTCCAAACTGAATAATACCTTTCACAACGCTTCTCCATTAATTTTCGATTACTATTCCCCGCATGCCCTCCTCGATGCCACTCGACTTTTAGGCTGTGGATTCGTTATCTCTTTGTAATTGGCAAACAGTGCTACACCTCGTTCCTTCATCTGCGCAGGTGAGCAGTATTTCAAGCCCTTACTTCATATGGTGAGTAAGCAGCGTTCTAGATTCACTAATCCCTTTAGAGGGTAGACATTCGCATATCTCTTGCAACTACAGATGGAGCATTATTTCGCATTACCTTTTCATCTCCGGAGGAGGCAGTATTTCACATCCCCTCCCCACCACCGGAAGCAGTCTCGCATCCTTTCTCCCAAGGAGCAATGTTTCACATTCCTCTTCACCTCCGGAGGATGCATATTTATCTGGGGTCACCAGACAGGTAACTAGGTTGGATAGGAGAGTTCGTCGCTGTTCAAGGTGTAGTAATTAAGATACCCTGCGGTACTGTACGTGGAATATGTACAACTGTCAACCAGATAGCACCACTCTACTATACTTTGTCTGTTGCTTTCAGGTGAACACATGCTAGTTCCGAAGTCCATTATTGATACAGAGGAGGTTTTTTTTGTTGCTTCTTTTTGTCTTGTTCCTTCTCCGCTTTTTAATGGTAATACTATTTGTTAAGTTGTTTTGCAATTACTACTGGAATAAGGCGTCATTGAAGGCGTTGGACAAGTACGGTGTTCAGAGTACGGTGTGCTCGATTCGGGCTTTTTGTATGTCGTTCTTGGACTTTAGTAGTCCTATAACCACGCGTCTTCAGCTGTGTATGAAGAACTAAAGCAACCTCAAATGCGATACATTCACAAAATTGCATCACTAAATGTATTGATGGAACGCGATTTTTGGGTTCGACGTAATAGCTCCCGATTACATCCAGACCCTCTACTGACCGAACTGACAAGAACGAGGAAAGGTCTGCGACCAACAGCTGTGCAATTAATTCATAGCAAGCTGTACGGCTCCACCAACTGCCTCCACAAACTCACTTTTGGCAAAGATTGCAATTACTTCCAAATAAGCGTGAGAGGCAATGAACAGCAAAATGAACGATTCGGGTTTGGTTCGAAGTGAGTAATAATGCAGGCCTTGACATGTCTATCATTTCAAGTTGTTAAATTGTCTTCATGGATCTTGAAGTGTGATATATACATTATGTGATATATTAAATATATATATATATATATATATATATATATATATATATATATATATATATATATAGTGTGTATGTATGTGTGTGTGTGTGTGTATACATGGTGTGATGGTGTAATGGTCCAGCTCTTGTCGACGCTGTTGCGTTCCTTAGGCAATCCCTCAGACACTGGTTCACAATTAGATCATATGATGGTCTCGCCCCTGCTGCAGACTGCTGTACATGACCAGGTGGAATGATGGTCTCACTTCTGTTGCAGGCTGCTGTGCATCACCAAGTGGTGTGATGATCCTGCTGCAGACTTTTGTGCATGACTACCACTTCTGCTGCAGGCTGAGCCTGTCGTACGAGGAGACGGTGGCCTAAACGCAGAACATGATTGACGTTTTGGTCACGGCCATCGCTGCGGCGCTTTTCGAGTGGCTGCACAAGTTCGCACAGTACTGGCGCCGGTGGAGGACCACCGCTGGCCGGCTGCGTGCAGTGCCGACTGTGTCGTGGGGCCAGCCAGAGAGTCTGCGCCGGGGCCAACCGCAGGTCGCCTGCCACGCCGACTTCCATGTGATATGTCCAATTGGGCAGTGCCTGTTCCCCAGTCATCCCCAGTCATGTGATTGTGCTTTGTAAGGTGTATACACGTAAATACAGGTGTTGTAGAAACGCTGCATCGACAATTTTTGGTGGCTGAGAAGAGTGCGAGATGGTGAGTGTTGCCGTCAACCTGATGGATCCGCTGCTCGCGGCAACTGCTGTCTGTATCCACACGGAGGCTGCGCACTGTACAGAACACAGTAATTGAGTTTCGGATTCTCGGGCGCCAAGATTTTCCGCTTGTCGTATGTCGTCAAGATCCCGTGCATTGTCTGGTTTGACAGTTCTGTCTGCTTTGACCGTCCTTTAATTCGAGTCCGGCCAATGATCATGGGCTTCATTTAGCTGAGGTAAGGACATCATCAATTTTAGTTGACCTTTAATCGAATGGAGAGTGCACGGGAGACGCGACCGGTCAGCAGCAGGAGCACCATGCACGCGATCGCAGCGCCATTGTCCAGACTGGCAGGTAGCAATTACGACGCAGATTGGATTTTCATAGACGCCACGCAGATATAAATATACTCTGAATGCATATAAAGATCAATTTCCACACATGCTATATTTTGATCAGTTTGTTGTGTACTTGCGGCACCAATGTTGGAACCGATCTTCCACTTTGTATTCGTGTGTTTTAGAATTGAGTACGATGTGAATGTCCGATAGTCGTCATGCCCAAGCATAAGAATGCCCAGCAACCAACAACACTGAGGCGCCGCAGAATGTCCAAAGGGTGAATGTCAAGTTCCACAAGGTGCAAAATCATCACGGTTCCATGTTAATTCCCGGGCTGCTTGGAATTGCACATGCTTCAGCTTCTAATCACTTGTTCGCGGTACAGGACCGTAAGTGCGACCGGGTAGAAGCGTGATAATGTCGAGTTGCTAGAATATCGAAAATAAGAGAATGCCCCGAATTTTTAGTCTAGAGGACACGCATAGGTCGCATAAATCATTTATGTAAGTAAAAGACAAGCGAATCATGTCTTGTAAACCACTTTCATTTTCTGAATTTCATAAAACCTGTCCTAAGGTCAAACGCTGGCGTTGAAGGTCACATGCTTGGATGTGCTGCTTCCTTGCTCGGTGGGCGATTATTCGACGCTAATATCCATCCGATAAATGCATTCAGAAAAATGTTATTCGGTACACCGTGATTTTCTCATAGGGTGTAATGCTAAAGTTTTCGTTGACCTGAGGTCAAATGGTGACCTCGAGTGACCAGTTGACTTGGTGTGCTGCATGCCACCGCTATCGCGGTGGCACAAATGTTTGAATCATTCTAATCAGTGATATCTCCGGCAAGTTATGCGGGATCCCAGATTTGACCTGGCTGACCTTTTCGCCTCTGAAGGCGAAATGGTTCGTCGTACCAAAAACTCGTTTCGGGATGCATGTACGTGTCCACGAAGATTGTGTCAAATTTTCAGACGAATCGGAGAACATTGGTGAATGTGTTTCTGAATGCGTTGCTGAATTGGACGCTAGTGCTACCTGATGAAATACGTCATCGATAGAGGTAAGGTCAAGCAGTGTGCTGCTTCTTGTATTGATAGTGCATGCATCAGTGCTGAGATAGTCTACATTCAATGCTTCGTTTGGCTCGCATACGGTACCCAAATAGACCACTTTCTCTTTCTGAATTTCATAAAACCTGACCGGAGGTCAAACCCTGGCGTTGAAGGTCACATGCTCGGGTGTGCTGCTTCCTTGCTCGGTGGGCGATTATTCGACGATAATATCCAACAGATAAATGTATTCAGGAAAATGTTATTCGGTACAACGTGATTTTCTCCTAGGGTGTAATGTTAAAGTCTTTGTTGACCTGAGGTCAAATGGTGACCTCGAGTGACCAGTTGACTTGGTGTGCTGCATGCCACCGTTATAGCGGTGGCACAAGCGTTGAATCATTCCAATAAGTGAATTCTCCAGCAAGTTATTCGGTACCCCAGATTTAACCTGGCTGACCTTTTCGCCTCTGAAGGCGAAATGGTTCGTCGATGCAAAAAATCGCCTCGGGATGTATGTACGGGAAAGTTGTGTCAAATTTTCGGACGAATCGGAGGACATTGGTGAAAGCGTTTCTGAATGCGTTGCTGAATGGGATGATGACCTGATGCTATCGATGACCTGATGAAATGCGTGATTGATAGAGGTCAGGTCATGCAATGTGCTGCTTCTTGTATTGATCGTGCATGCATCAGTGTTGAGATAGTCTTCATTCAATGCTTCGTTTGGCCCAAAGTGGACCACTTTCTTTTTCTGAAATTCATAAAACCTGTCCTGAGGTCAAACGCTGGCGTTGAAGGTCACATGCTCGGATGTGCTGCTTCCTTGCTCGGTGGACGATTATTTGACGCTAGTATCCATCCGATGGATGTATTCAGGAAAATGTTATTCCGTACCCCGTGATTTTCCCATAGGGTGTAATGTTAAAGTCTTCATTGACCTGAGGTCAAATGGTGGACTTGAAGGTGACATGCTTGGATGTGCTGCTTTCTTGTCCGATGGGAGATTATTTGGCGCTCATGTCCATCCGATGAATGTATTTAGGAAGGCATTATCCGGTACCCCGTAGATGGCAATAGTGCAAGGTCAAAACAATATTTTGCGAACATAAGTCAAACTGTGAGATTGTAGGCCAGACGCTTAAAAGTGCTGCATCCATGGGCCATACCCAAAGTCTGGGTGTCATTTCGTGGTGTCAAGTAAAATGTTGCAGAAATTATCTGGTACACAAGAATTTGGCATATTTGCTATTTCTGGGCCTTTTTGTGCGAACGGTGATGAATCAGTAGCTATAATGGGTCATTTGCATTGATGTTCCCTATGTACGTGCTATGTAGACTATGACCTGCAAAAAGCAGGTATATCCAATGTGTCACCATGATTCTATTTGGTACCCCGCAAATAGTGCATGAGTAAAACCAACTTTGGTGACCTGAGGTCAAACTGTGACATTGAAGGTCACGTAATTCGATGTGCATCTTTGATGGACAGCGGACATCTAAGCGTTGGAATCATTCGGCTAAGTGAAACACTTTAAATTTTATGCGGTACCCCGTTTTTGACCCGAATGACCTTTCTTGACCTCTGGAGATCGAACTGCTCGTCCTACTGAATAATTGTTGCTTGCCTTACTTTTGCAAGCGACAAAGATCATATCCTGAAAAAATGAACGAAATCGGGGAGTATGCGAATAGGATGCTGAATGCGAATGCGAATGCGTTTCTAATATGATGGACATTTCTAAATACACATATTACACACGTACCGGTCCAGGTCTCACACCACAGACTATGTAGGCAAACTTCACACGGCCATAAAATGTGAAACCCGTGCGGTCTGTATGGTGATTCAATTGCTGAACACCGCCAATTATATATTACTATGGCCGATGCGCAATGAGGCCACGGTGACAAGACGCCGCTGCCGGACTAGGTCCCACCGAATCGTTAGACTCCGCCAGCTACCACGTCGCGTAGCTCGCTATTTGAGCTCGAGTACAGGTGGTCGGCGATTTTTTTTCAGATACGTCAACGGGTGCCCTTCTGCCGGCCGGGCGAGCTTGTATCCAACAATAGTACACTATTGCGATTTACGAGTAGCATGTAGCAGTGGATACATGTAGCAGTGGATTTTTTGTTTGGTATGAATGCATGATATTTGCAAAGCTGCCCAGATAGCAGATGCCTGCAGCGTATGTGAATAATACATAACAATTAGATGGTCTGGCTTTTCATAACAACCATGATAATTCATCTATCCGCTTATTCACCGCCAAGGTCATCCATTTTACCTTGACCTTACATACTTATGAACGACGGCGTTTGCTCACTTGCCTTATACTCGAAAATACGGCTAGGCACCCCCACTTCACGTCCAGATGACTCAAATAAGAGAAGCAATAGTCGATATTTCAGCTCTTATCTGGACTGCACTTGACCTTGACCTGCGACCTGGTGTGGCAGACTTGACATCGGGCACCTCCTTATGCAGCACGCTTAATCAATGCACAATGACTTGACACCATGAAATATACTTTTGAACCGAATGCGTTGCCGGGAGTCACATATATGCTTCACATTATAATGCTTTGACCTTGATCTGTGATCGTAATACGAATTAAAAACATAATTTCTTAAGTGGTCTGAGATCGCTCTCCACGGCGCTATCCATTGTCGTTTCAATTGAAGTTCCAAAAGAGGGGATGAAATACTCAGACAATTGAGATATTGAGATATTCAGGGGGCAATGATTGCACATACCCTGCCAATAGTGTGCGTATGAGGAGCCCAGTCAATGCTGGGGAGTCCCTGCTAAATCGTCCACCTCCAATTAAGTCACATCTGTCACATTCAGTCACTCCAATACCAGTCACATCTGAAGTCACTCCAATACCAGTCACATCTGGTACATCGCCAAATACTAAATTTCGTCACCTTGCTACACCAGAGTTGAATATGCCATAATCTCACATGACCCGACATAGGGCAACAATGCAATCTCACATGACCCGACATGGGACAACAATGCAAACCAAATGACAAGGGCACGCTACATTTTTCGTAAAGATCGGATATCCATCCATACCCATGCAAGACTCTTGCTGGTTTACGACATGTTCTAGCCCAGTTCTCTTTACTCTGCCGAGAGCGCCGGCTCCATATGCGCGGCCGTGGGGAAACCGCAGGGGGGGGGGAGGGTGTTGAGGCTCACACCTTCGCCAATCACACGGCTGCAATGCTGTCTCGCAAATAGCACTGCTAAGCACGCACTCCATTGCGACGCAATGAAGACAAATGCGGCCGACGCGGGTAGACAATGGTGGCGCGTTCCTAGAGCGGCGGCGGAGTCCAATTTAGTGACAGTGCGGCGGTGTGCTTGGCAATAAAAGTGTTTGGCTTGTGGCGCCTGTGAAGAGAGATGTTCGGATGAGAGGCTGCAGGATTTGAGACAGAGAGCTACTGAACATATAACCGATGTTTATCGTAAACGCGAGATCTGCTATTCTATGACGTAGCGAAGGACATCTTCGAGATGTCCGATAAGCTCTGGAGAGCAAAACTTCCCTGGAATTGTGTAGTGGTTCGGAGGATGCAAGGACGGGTTTGGCATTCCGCAAGCCCCGGAGCTGAAAGGGTAGGGCAGACTAGGGTAAATCGACGACCAGTGGACGTACTCAACGTGGTAGGGATCAGTGTCCACCGGTTGGATACGTAGGGCTGGTCGCACGTTCTCAGCGAACAAGGCCAAGCGAGGCATCGACTGTCGTAAGGTTAGGTAGGTCGGTCATAGACACCAGAGCACTTATATAAACCATCGGAGCCAGTAAATGAGCCCTCTCGTAACATTAAGGCCTCATACAGTGGCGGAACGCTGCCAATAATGGCGGGGCCAGCTACGATTCGCAGTGAAAGGCATATTTGGCCCACATACCTTCAAAAATACAGCAATGGGCGGCCGATATTTGTGTTTATGCACCGCTAGCGGGGGGGCAAATTGGGGACGAAACAATTTATTTATTAATCAGGAAAGAGTGAATGGGACGAGCAAATGCGAGCGAATGAGGAGAATGACTGTGTGTTAGGTAGCTTTAAGTACCAGTGGAAGACGCTATGGGCTCAATACGGACACCTATTTCGTGAGGTACAGTGCACAAAATCATCCTATTATTAGCCCACAAAATCCCCAACTGGGGGCAAGCCATTCAAACCACAGAAAAGTCCATACACATTATTTTCTAATTCAATGTATTCATTCTAATTTAGCGAGTGACACTCACTTGCCTATATGATGTTCCAAAAACTTTTACTTCGCACAACATATAAATACCTATCAGAGAGAGTTCAAACGACAACAAGCTGGCTGGGGTTGGGGGAATGGATGGTGGAGGTGGTGAGGAACCAACCACAACACCAACACACTGGTGCTCAAAGCAAAGGAGATATTCAGCTCAGTTTCGGTTGGTAGATTCTCTTCCACACAACCCGAGAGATGCCAGCAACAGCAACCACAATAACAACCACAGCAACATCAGCCATAACCACAGCACCACCACAGCCCCCTCCCCCCCCCCCCGCCATGCACCCCATACCCTGCCGACGGAAGAGATCCCCTATACAGCTGTCACCAGAATTATACTTTGCAGTATTGACCAGATGTTGGCTGCTTGGGCACGTTGTAGCTGGCATTGGCGCAGCAAGGATCTTCCTAGGGGGGGAGTCCGACCCAAAGTAATGCAACGGAAGATAGTCAGCTATCAATGCGCGAAGTGCGCCAAGATTTGGGAGTTTGTGTGGTGTAAATATCAAATTTGTTTGCTTTATCTAGTGTATTTTTGGTTGCTAAAGGAGGCGGGGCATTGGATGCGCCTCTGATAGCTGGTTAGAACCAGTCTTGGCTGTTGGTATTATGACCAAAACTGCCCAGTTTTCTTCTGAAATGCTTGGAAACTAGGTCGTGTTGCGTACTAAGTAGGCACAGGTCTTCATTTGTTTGGTCTTGCCCCACAGTCTGTTACTTGGGATATGTTTTGTGAAATTAATTGTGTGTGGGGGGAGGGGGTTGCTGCGCATGCACCATGCGCATGAACGATCGTCAGCACCGGGTCGGGAGGGATGCGACAGCAGCAGTGCAGCTGTGGCCACAGTAGGTTGGGGTTCAGTTACAAGAGCTAAGTTGCCCATTTGCCAACTATGTCCTTTCCCAAACGTAATATCAGGCTACAGACTGTAAAGTGATTTCACCTGTATCACCGTGTTTGCGTTTTAAGTTAAGTTACGTTTTAAGTTACGTTTGCGTTTTTCGTGAAGGGTTCGTTCATTTCCATTATCCCGGGTTAAGATACTGACAATGCTAAATCGTGCGCCATAGGGTTAAATCATAAACCTGGAAATAATTCAGGTTCAAGTTAACATGGGAACAGCACGAGGACATGGGTTCCTGAAACGTTAGCAACTTAAGCAGGGTCTTTCAAAACAATAATGTGAGATAAAGACCTATCAAGGACACACATGGCGAAAGCTGCGCTTGAACATGCAATCTGTATTGGATGCTAACTTGGATTACTTTCTGACTCCATCCAGTTCTTCTACGCATACTTATTCGACTTCTTTGATGAATTAGTTCAAGACACCGAGTCATAGTTCACCATGACGATCACCCTGCGACGATGGATGATGGAGGAATGGGATACATCGATACAGAATATATGTTACGCTTCAGGTAATGCAAATGCTTCTCGAGCAGAAAGAAGTCACGCCAGATGCGAGACACACCACAATATGCCACCGGTATCCTCAGACGATTTCTTCCCATCAATTAATATGCCGACAACCGGTCAATCCTTGCGATTTCGTTCAATAGTATATTCACGATCAGCGTCCGTCGGCCTCCCAATGCTGTCCACCTGCAGCTCCTCCCAGCCAACCTTGTACCACACGAGCGGACGTCGAGACGAACACCACGAACGTGCCGCGACATTCTGATCCGAACTTCACGCACAGCGCAGGTCAACTTGCTCAGCACCGGGACCCGGACCGAGGTGCGTGCTCCGCCAAACATCTCACACTGATCCTGCTCACAGCTCGTCCTCTGAGGAGGGCAGCAACGTCTCACACTGATCCTGCTCACGGCCTGTCCTCTGAGGAGGGCAGCAGCTTATGCACTGACCCTGCTCACAGCTCGTCCTCTGAGAAGGGCAGGAGCTTGTCGTGCACTGACATTGCTCACAGCTCGTCCTTTGAGGAGGGCAGCAGCGTCTCACACTGATCCTGCTCAGAGTTCGTCCTCTGAGGAGGGCAGCAGCCTGTCGTGCACTGACATTGCTCGCAACTCGTTCTCTGAAGAGGGTAGCAGCTTGTCGTGCACTGACATTGCTCACAACTTGTTCTCTGGAAAGGGCAGCAGCTTGTCGTGCACTGACCCTGCTCACGGCCCGTCCTCTGAGAAGAGTAGCAGCTTGTCGTGCTGGCCGTGACGGCTGCGACCGCTCGGGACGCGAACGATGCCGGCTCGCGTACGTGACCTCAGTAGACCGCCTATTGCCACCATGCCGACCACCACGGCCGCCCAGTGCCACACGAACACAATGGTGGCCAGCTTTTGCTGTAACAGACACAGCACCAGATCAGCGGGGTCGGCATAGTGCATCTACGTAGGAAATCCTTTGTCATGTGTATGGGATGTATTCACTAGTTGGGTTAGGTAGAACGTGGGAATTTCAGAAGAAAAGTCAAACTTCAACACAGGCTCGTGTATGCTCCCACCGACTCTCTCCCACGCAAAACAACCATATGATTAAGTGGTTAGCCCATTATTGGATAAAAGTATATGAAGAAATCATATCGGAAACGTATTGTATTGCAAGAGCAAAGCTAAACACGATAATGTTTCCGCAGCACGTTGTCTCGCACGTTGTCTGAGCCCTAGCATTGATACGCACACATGTATTATATATATGCATATACATGTAAATATGTATATACATAGATAGATAGATATATATATATATATATATATATATATATATATATATATATATATATATATATATATATATTGTGTGTGTGTGTGTGTGTGTGTATACATTATATATATAAATATATATGCATACATAATGTAGAGATAGGTCATGCCATGATATTGCCATCACAGGCGAGCTGATTTGACAGCAATACACCGTCCATGTTCTGGTTTCATAAGCTGAGCATTTCCAAACACGTAGAGCTGATGATGGTCTCACCCGGCCAGACGCCGAGCAGCATTGTTCACCTGACGGTGGCTGTTGACGTCCCAACCGCGCCAGTTGGATGGCGGGAACAGGATGAAGCCCACTTGAATGAACCAGGTACCCTGCAGCAGCGTGAAGAAGGCGCGCGCCAGCGCCGCCCCCACGCTGTGCCGGTGCACCATCTCGACCAGGGTGGAGACAGCGCAGCCCACGACCACGTACAGCAGCAGGTGGTGCACCTGTAGCAGACAGGGTGGAGACAGCGCAGCCCATGACCACATACAGCAGCAGGTGGTGCACCTGCAGCAGACAGGGTGGAGACAGCGCAGCCCACGACCACGTACAGCAGCAGGTGGTGCACCTGCAGCAGACAGGGTGGAGACAGCGCAGCCCATGACTACATACAGCAACAGCTGGTGCACCTGCACCAGACAGGGTGGAGACAGCGCAGCCCACGACCACGTACAGCAACAGGTGGTGCAC
This sequence comes from Ashinkailepas kermadecensis, assembly GCA_034440615.1. Taxonomy (NCBI): domain Eukaryota; kingdom Metazoa; phylum Arthropoda; class Thecostraca; family Neolepadidae; genus Ashinkailepas; species Ashinkailepas kermadecensis. The sequence continues at coordinate 24,663 of JAOTOM010002279.1, read as the reverse complement.
CTGTGGCCGACCAGGGTGGAGACAGCGCAGCCCACGACCACGTACAGCAACAGCTGGTGCACCTGCAGCCGACCAGGGTGGAGACAGCGCAGCCCACGACCACGTACAGCAACAGGTGGTGTACCTGCAGCCGACCAGGGTGGAGACAGCGCAGCCTAATACCACGTACAGCAACAGCTGGTGCACCTGCAGCCGACCAGGGTGGAGACAGCGCAGCCCACGACCACGTACAGCAACAGCTGGTGCACCTGTTGTCGCACACCTTGTCAGACTTGCCATGTGGTCGAACACCATGTAATACGTGCCATGTGATCAGACACAACATCATGCCATACGGCTGCGCAACATGCCGCACGTGCCATATTGTCGCGCACCATGTCAGGCGTGCCATATGGCTGCGCACCATGTCAGACGTGCCATGTGGCCGCGCATCATGTCGTGGGTGCACCTGCCACTCCGATGCACCACACTCGTGCTGCGACGTGGCGCCAGGATCTGCCTAGCGACACCTCCATTACACAGACTGCATTGCGTTTGGCGTGGGAGTGATCCTCTGACCTAAGGCTCGCCCCAAGGCAAGATGCATTCGACAAGTCCCAAAATGAAGATAATTTATTCTCCCATAGACTTCTGTACATTCTTGAAGATGAGAAAACGTCGATTGTGCGTGACTCTTTGTCTGTTTACGAATACGAAGTATATTCGAAGGATTATAATTTTTAACAAATTAAGATTCAGTGAGCGTTGTGATTCCACTGCCCCATTCCTTTTCATAATACGACATGCAAACGGCAAATGGACCAATAATTTAACTACCCCAGGTTTAGGTTGTCAGGTTTGGACATATCATGTAAATTGAAGAATGGGCAAGGGTAAATGAAGGCAAGTATAAAAGTAATTAACACTATATTTAATTATTATATAATTATTTAATTATTATATATTCTATCTCAGTACTTAACTCTATATATATTCCAACTAGCGTTAGGAAACTCAGTGAATCCGCAAATCCCATCACTGCAACTGAACGAGCCCTTGACGTCCACCTTATCCCCAAAATTTAGAAAGCATTGTGACGAGGCGTTAATTTGACGCGCCCTTTTTTGGCTCTGGCAGGACACGCTCTCAAGGCTGCCCTCAAGGCTGCCCTCGCAGCTGGCACCATTCGCGCTGCGTCCGACCTGTGGATCATGTCTGCTATGCCACGTCTCTTGTAGATGCAAGATGGTAAATCGCCATTTCTGGTCATATCATAGCACGCTTGTTTTGATCTCGCCACAAGAAAACAGTCGCGACAGAGATTGGGTGCGTTTGAGACGTTGAAAGTAAAATGCGTCGAAGCCTGTTGCCAAAGACGGCCTGGATTAGATAAGGATACTTGCCTGGCCAGCCGCGGCAAAGTTCAGTGACCCACTGTTGTATGGTTTCAGGGATTGCGGAAGACATTTCCTCGGAAGCATACTAACAACATATCTTTGCTCCGCACTATTCATTGTTGAAGCATGCCTTTTCATCTGTTTCTCTTTAGATTGCGTTATATGCGATTAGCGATTGAACTTGCCTGCGCTGAATTTCGAAAACACAAAGCACCCATGATCCGGCGGTGTGCCCACCATCATCTCCATTTCCGAGGTGCCGTGTCCGTGGAAGGCGAACAGCACCGCCTCTGCGGCGAACGCCATGGCGCCGACGGCGTACTCCAGGCCTGGCACCAGCTCCAGACCGGCGACGCGCGCCGCTTCTGCCGCCGCGCACAGGCCGAACATCATGTACATGGTGGCGTGCTGGCCGTTGCCCATCGCCACCAGCTCTCCATCTCGCCAGCCGGTCACCAGCTCCGCTGTCGAACCAGGTCAGGTCACCAGCCGCTCTGTTACACCACAGGTCGGCTCGACAGCTGCCCGTGTGCTGCCTGAGCGGACACGAAACTGTATTTTTGTAATGCCGTGGAGTCGGGGTTTACATGGGTTGGAACCTCGGCATGCTTATGAACTAGCATTTCCAACAGGAGTGTTTCTGGTTTTGAGGAAAAACAATGCATTCTTTTATACTAAATTGCTTTGCAATCTCCGTTCATCGGCCAAACACGAAGACTTTTATACATTTTGATTGCAATGATGTACGTAGGAGCCGGGGGGGTGGCTGAGTAACTATGGCCCGTTACTTTTTTGGATGTTAGCCATTAATCCCATGACGTTAACCGGAAGCAACTGACCTAAGAACCGGCTTTTTATTTTGTATTATTTTATTTCACCATACTGTTTAGGCCCACGAGTCTAGACATTATTTCTGAGATCTCTGTAGGGAAGTCGTCTGCTTCTTGGCTCGTGATGTAGTCTAGTGTGCATCGGTTCCGCGATAGCTCCCGAAGGTTCAAGGTCTCTGCACTTGGATATATTGCGCAGATGGGATTAATGCAAGTAAAGGGCAATTTACGCGCTCCAGATGCAACGATTTGTACAATTTTCCAAAATAGCCGAGGTTATGACAAGTACCGAACTGAGAAGAAAACTATTGTCAGATAATTTAAACACGCGCCCAGACAGCGACCGACCGCAACCCGACGTCCGAGACCGATGATTATGCTCTGCTCTCTCGACGACAGACTGCCGTCGAGGAACCCGCCGGCCAGCCGCCAGCTCCCGCCCATCTCGGTTGCCGTTGGCTATATCTATTAATAGCCGCGGCAGGTGGCTGCTGGCGATTCGCGGGACGTAAGACGTCACGGCTTCCGAACATCATGGCCGCCGGTACAGATGCACAGAATAAGGCATTCCAATGCTATCTAGAACGGACGTTGAGCGGCACCGATCGCCTCATGTGACACCGGGAGCCCAAAACATATGTCATCACCACATTGCAGCGCGGGTGGCTGGCAGGTCGGCTGGATTACGGAGAGGCGTTAAGAACCGCGTAATTCCTAACCATGGCGGTCAAAACAGTGTACATATATATATATATATATATATATATATATATATATATATATATATATATATATATATATATATATATATATAAGCTACACTACATCTGCTTGTAACGTCTGCTGACACCCACGATTGTTTGCAATATTTATGATGTATGTGACTGCGACCTGGTGGTGATCTCTGCTGGGTATTGACCTGCGTCATCAGTGTATGCAACACCTGATATCTGATTGCAAATCGTCGATATTACTAATGGACTAGCCTGCATCGCGGAAGCTTCAGTGTGGACACTGACCATGCACTTGTCGATGCACATCAAGGTTAAAAACCTTGGTCAATTCAGTTACCTATATGGGTCATACGAGGCAACGCCAGGCAAAAACAAAAACGGTAGCTATTACATGAAAGACATTATGGAGCACACGTGACAATAAAATTAGCGAAATGAATTGGCGCACGAATATGAAGCTACCTAGGGTCCATTGTTCGAGTCTATGACGCTTTGGCTGTTGTGCAGAAATACATGAACATTTGTAGTTCTTCACAAATATCTTGCAAATTATTCTAGACATATCACTTAATATCTTATTTTAAAGATACCATGTTGTTCCTTGTCCGCTGGGGTCTATGATTACAGCATTTATGATGCATTTGACTGTGAACTGGTGATGACCTCTTCTGGGTCATGACTTGGGTCACCAGTATTCTCTACAACTGATAACGGATTGTCAGTCGCCGGCGTTGCTCTGGAGTGACTTGCATGGAGGGGGCCTCGGCGTGGTTATTGATTTCGTGCACATGGGAGGCATTCCAAAATTCAGAAGCTGGATGAACTCGATGACCTCGGCAGGTCACACAACACAGCGCCGAGAAGAAACCGTAACACGGACATGTGCCACATTATTAAGTATAACTAATGAAATCGATTGGCTCATGAATAACAGGCTGAATGTGAATATCTCCTGCTACCTTCACACGTAAATAACTCCTGCTACCTTCACCTATGTCAGTGGGTAAGGATTGAAAAGTAATTTACAATGATGATGGAATGTATATAGTCCACCTGGAACTATTCTGCCGTTTGAGCTGGTCTGAGCTACCCTCTTCCTCCCACGCCTAGGCACCTATCCATCTTTGTGGACAGGTACCCATCGCTGCTGATTCAATGGGGCGTCCTTGGCGTCCTTGTGTGACTGTGCAGCGTCCTTAGTTTCATACGGCAACGAAATGTATTCTAACTACGTTGTAAACAGCAATATTATGGACACATCCTGAAAAGTCATGTTTCTAAGAATGTATTTTGATGAATGCACATCAAAGCACACTTTGTTCAGACTGACGTGCTGTTTCAAAGTACTTGCTTTGCCATCGTATAGCCAGTGAGTCTCTGTTCATTTGATTTCGGCTTTATCTTCACATCTACACCAGAGGTTTCAATACACGGGTGTCGTTTTCATGCACCGTCCGTCAAGATGAATTGAAGTCAGGACGGAATTCAAAACCCCTTTCTCGTGCACGCAATCGTTTCCTGCAATCTCTTCCCTCCGCCGACTATTTCCAATCGAACGGGTAATTGAGCAAGTACTCGATCTTCCATTTTGTCAAAGGTGAACATCGTACGTATCCTGAAGTGACCTGAAACGTCATAGTGCATTATCGTACACTGCGTACACTTATCAGCATGACCTTGCTATATTATGAGTGCCCTTTCAATCCACGTGGACAGATGTCTTGTGTTAATTGTGCGTGTTGCTTCCGTCTATTATTACCCGTGCTGGGACACTCATTCAACCGTTCCTGTAATAAACTAAGCTTTTTTCTTTAGCCGAAATGTGTTGCCTTTCCCGAACACTTCTGACCAAGTACCATCGCTAACCGTTTGTCTCGGTTTGTTTTGAGAACTCACCCACGATGTGCGCCGAGGTTAGGCGAGGCCACTGACCTACAATGCCGACGGTCATGAGCAGCAGCACCAGCAGACTCTCCAAGGACACGCGCGAGCCGCGCTTCAGTGGGAACGTCAAGTTCACCAGGAAGCGGCGCTGCGCCTGGCGCGCCGTGAAGTAGCGCTCCCAGATGTTGTACGTCCACCACAGGCCCATCACCAGGAAGAACGTGCCCGGCATCACGTGGCCCAGAAGGGTACCCATGCTGGTGGGCGTCCGAGAGGCGAGCAGACGTGCAGAGCGAGCCACTCCGAAGATTGTTCCACCGGTCCACCTGCCTGGCGGCTGTAGATAAGTTGTGGCTTGTAATGTCAACATCGAATTGTTTTCCTCGCTAATTTCCAGACCCCCCCCCCCCATCCCCCACCCGCCATCATTTTCAGAAATCAACACCCATGGGCACAAAAGATGAAGGCAATGGGCGGGTCCAAATGGATTGAGAGGAGAGGCATACCACATAGGGTCCCATGTTAAAAGTTTGAATTATTGGGACGGCAAAGCCAACATTGGGGAGGGGGCAAGTGCCCTCCCAAAACCATACAAAGCTACACCCCTTATTTAACATGATACACCTCATAAAATTAAATGCACAATGTAAAAGCAATCATGTTATCACAAAACTATTCAATTACTTTGTCCGACTACCTTTATAATAGTTTGTTCCGACCTGGAATCTCGATTTCAGAGTTGATATTGATTCCTTTCAGCGCGTACAAAGAAGAGCAACAAAAATGGTCCGTGACTGGGTCACATGGGTGTTGTTTTATGAAAATGATTGTGGGGGCAAAGTGCCACATGATTGATGTAGGTATAAGATGTGACTGTTTCACACACGCACTGAAGGAGTGGGGGGTGTGGGGGGGGGGGGCGGAATCCGTCCGCTTGTTACTTTTGACATCTCATAAACAGGCGGCGATATTGCAATGTAATGTTGCGACTTTGTAACGAAAAATCGCTAAACGCATCCGATGCAACACAAAAGCAAAATCCGTTAGTAAATATAGGAATTGCGGGGGTGCCAAATCGGCCGACCAGGCAGCGACCGGCGAGCGTTCAAGGTCACAAAGGCTTCGTCGGTACGGTGGAGGACAGTGAGGTGTGATTCAGCTGATCACGACCTCATTTGACCATATAAACCTAGGGTCATAAAATGTGTACTGAAGCGAGATCACTACATCCACAATACACCATCTAATTTGTGTGCTTATATCTACAATAGTTTCCGGAATCTTATGGGCATGGGCCGGGCCGCATCACCCCCCTCCTGTGCGTGTTATGTGAGAGGCCCTTCGGCGCTCATGTTAATCGACCCTGTCCTCAATTACATTTGCATACCAGATTTAGCCACTTGATCTGCTGATAGGATAAATTTGCAATTTATGTGATGCTTAAGATCAAGATAAAACTAAAACCACACGTCGAGAAGACCAGGTTATCACTTAAAGGGTATGCAATTGCCCGGCTCAATCGAAAGCCAGACAAAAGAACAGCAAATGTACTTTTCGAAACGTTCCGTTCTATCAATGTGCAAGAGTTCTCCAACCACATTTCCTCCGTTGCTCATATGTCAACGAATAATATACGAGTCCACCAACACACGTGCGTGATGGCGAACTATTCATATATTATTAATATTAATATTTGTGGGCAAGACAAACAGAAACACTCCCAGGTAGGGAATCATGGCTCCGGTCATACCAACATGCATTACACAGACTGAGACAGTGGAGCGGACTGCGTTCGGATATTCAATATAAAATGTGGAGTTCTGATATGTAACTTTTTAATCGATTTGAAGTGATATTGATGTGTTCTTTCTTTATGGTGAAGAATGATAATATTTATATGTTATAAAGTGCAGTTGCCAGTGAGATCTACCAAACACACCGTCTTCGTGCCGGTTCATCCCATACCAATATCACATGGAAAGAGGCAGAGTTCAAGATATCTTCAAAATCCAAGCAAGCAAGACCAAGTGGGTTTTAGCATTGTATCACTGCGTTCGCTCGGAAAGCTCGCTCACTCTGTCTGAACAGCCAGGGTAAACTTGTAAGGTGAACGCTGCTTGGGAAGCGTCTGTGGACGATTATGTGCTAAGTATGGCTATATCTTGCAATCTAAATCAAATCAGGCAAATCCTGATTTTCACATTCTAGTGACTTGTCATGAAAATATAAAGATGTGATGGTTGTTGCAAAATTCCGTGATGAAGAAAATAATACAACGCCTTCACGCCTTTAATAATCTGAGGGCACATAACACACAACTCAGAAGTATTTAAGAACGACACCGTCATTTTCCATCTGCCGCGGTGTTCCACCAACCACCGCGGCATAGCCAGACTACAACACCAAGAGATACAAATGTATATGTGTTACCATATCACACCCCTGAAACCGATCATATTACACCACTGTATCATAAACCCCGTTACCAGTACCAGTGCCCTACTAGTTAGGGTATGCATGTGGTGGAATGAAGCAGCCGTCGTGAGCGATGTAAAAGGGATTTTACATCGCTTACGTCCATGCGCGATACCTTGCGCATGGACGCAAGGTCCATGCGTTCACGTCTATTGTCCATGTCTTGTGGCGTTTCTAAACTCAACTAGCAGAACAAATGTTGTCGATATTGAATTAGTCCCGTCGTCACCAACGTCAAACGAAAACCTTGCAGATGCACACTTGCTGCCTGTATTATCACCGACGCCCACTTGTTACGTGGACTATCAATGTTGAAGTATTGAGGGTGTGAGACTGTACAACTATCTAGGAAAAAAGCCACATGGGCAGGGGAAAGCAATGCTGGGAACAAAACTGGGCCGCATGCGAGCAAGCGTGGTTTCTGCGAACGCGAAGGCCGGAATAACAGCAAGTAGGTGCAGTACAAGGCATCAAATGTGCACCACTATCTGGCTGTCTGATTCGCTTAAGTTTGGACATCGGGTGATGGGTCATACACAATGCTGTAGCCCCGGGAAAAAGACGAAGATGTGCAAACAATGAATTTTCAAAACCCAGCATTTTGACGTTCGCGACGCGGCAACCCTGTCAGCGCCAGTCTCCTGCCAGAAGCGGCTTCAGGAATTGTCATGGGGCACTTGTCTGAAGGGGTGCTATTTCTTTGGAGGGGCGCCACTACAAAAGTATTTGGAGGCAAGGGTGGATACAGGGGTGGCCCTGAAGGCATGTGCCGACATGGAAGTTGGCGCCCCTTCGGCCGAGAAAATACTCCACTCCGGGAAAGCTCGAGTGTATCCCCTTCGAATTTTCCACCCAGACGCGTCCCTCTCAGAAGAAAAGGTGCCCTTTCAGTGTGCTCGAGTGCATCACCCTCGAATTATTCAGCCGGAGGCGCTCCTTGGAAGGGAAAGACCCCATCCAATGTGTTTGAGGGAACCCCCGAATTTTTCATCCAAATGCGCACCTTGGAAGGTAAAGGTGCCCCTCCGGGAAGACCCGAGTGCACCCTACCCGTCAAATTGTTCAGCTAGAGGCGCCCCTCCAGAGACCAAATTCCCCTCATGGAAATTTCTGAACCCGCCCCTGTCTGGTGGGGTGTCTTCCCCTTCCGAGGGGAGCCTCTGGCCGAAAAATTCGAGCGGGTTCCATTCGAGCGCGCTGATACGCGTCTTTTTATCTCGGAGGGGCTTCTGACTAAAATGATTATAGGGAGTTCACTCGAACCTTCCCAGATGAGCACCTTTTCCCGGCCGGAGGAGCGACCACCTCCTATAGCAGGGATGTAAGTGCCCCTAGTTTCCTCCCCCTGTATCTGCCCCTGACTCCTACATCTAAAGCCAGCAGCCGGCCGCGCTCAGGCTATCACAGTTGTCTCCTGTCTCCGGAGAAGACAGACCTCTAGCCAACGAAGACGAACTGTGCGTTTCGGTCGGCTGGAATTCAAGAAGACAGCACCAAGTTTGACCTGCTGGTGGCAAGCCTTTCTGTGCCGATCACCACGCAGGTGTGGATATTATCACGACCAAGACGCCCAGTTTCGTGACCCTTATTCACGCCCTGGGGCGTAGGTTGGCGCAATCGCGAGCGGCCCTCCTGGAAGCCGTATTTCCCCGTCAGCAGCTCGGAGACCAGAAGCCCTTCCAACTGTTCCTGTTGATGCACTCAGAACTGGTTCCAGCAGGAGACACCCCACACGTCCGTGAGCTGTTGAAGACTATGTCTTCAACGGCTGCCGCAGGCTTGGACAGCATTATCGCCGCCGTCAGAGGAAGCTCCTCTGGACCAACTGGCTACCGCAGCTGAAAGATTCTTGGAAGCCTCGGCTTCAGGCCTGGCATCAGCAATGGCGGCAGGATGCTCAGCAGCGCAGACGGTGCCAGTCGGTGCAGTGTCCCCGGACACCAGTACGCTGACCACACTACATGGCATAATCGCGACGTTAACGGTGGCGGTCAGTCGCCTGGAAACCATCCTGGGTGACAAGTCACCATAGTGAACGGACGGACGTCACTAGTTCCAGAGCCATCGGCGGGACCATCGGCAGGGCCTTCAGTGGGACCGTCCGTGGGACCATCGACAATGCCATCGATGGGACCATTGGCTGGGCCATCGGCGCTCCCGCTCCGATCGCAGCCCGCAGTTGTTTGCTTTTTGCTGCATGCCCATTTTCACTTCATGTTGGGGGGGGGGGGAATTTCCACTATTGGAGGGAAAAAATCGAACATTGAGGGGCCACATGCCCCTTCAAAAGTATGCAAATCAACACCCCTGATGGGTCATATGGATAATGGAAGGAGACTGGAGGCTCTTGGTACGTCTTCACTTAGCTATCGTAAACTCCGGGGGTATTTCATTCAAGTTTTTGAAATTATTACGGGTTTGGATAGGATTGGCATTCATGACTTCTTTCAGTTTGATGATGACCAACATAACACAAGAAGGTACCCTTTAAAGCTGAGGAGGCGACATTGTGGGATACAACTACGCCGTGCATTTTTTTCACAATGAGTAATCTGGTATTGAAACAAGCTTCCCTCACAATTGGTTACCTTGGACTCGCTGGCATCTTTTAAGAATTAAGTAGATGAATACTCCGCGTGCACCAGAGGTGTATTTATGCTCGATTGAGGCGGTGTTGCACTTCGAGTGTTGACTGGTGTAGTACATGTTCGCGTGGTGTTCAGTACTACATTAGCCATATTGTTTATTTGTTTATGCGGTTGTTCTCGTCATTGTTCGGAACGTGATGATGGATTATCCGGCTTCACATCCCTGTACGTTCCCTTGGTGTTCTTCCGGTGTGGATAATATACGTATGTATTTATATTTGCATTGGCATGTGGTGCTCCCAGGTGACTGCCTGGTCCAGGATCATGCCGAACGATTTGGTTTTGGTAGCAGGGGTCAGTGAGTGCCGCTCAAATTGCACTGCTAGGGGAGATTGTTATGGTTGTTTATGCGAGCTTTAAGCTGTTCTATGCTAAACTAAATGTCAGAATCAAGGAGAAGCGCATCATCGCACGCAACACAACTTTTCCCTGCGAGACGTGAACTTATTGATGAAGGAAAGAAAGCAGACTGGACCGAGAACGGAACCCAGGACGAGCCGGTGCGTCACTGGCACAGAGCCGGACCGCCCACTGTCGGTCTGGGTTCGGTCCCGAAGCCAGCTGGGAGGCCAGTGGCCAATGGCATACCATTTGAGCTTCTCCGATAACAAACCGTGCACCGTGGGTGCTTTAGTCACGGTGCCATGGGCAAAACACGGTGCCGTGCCGCGTCACGGTGCTAAAGCACCGTGACGGTGCTTTAGAAGTGTCGACTGTTGCTAATGATGTAGTATGTGGTGTACAACCGGTCCACGTCGTGTTCCGATACAGATGCTGCGCACAACATCCCTGTTATTAGGTCGCACCTACAAAATGTCTTGAACGGCTCTCTTGTGACCAGCATCGTATCGTCCATGTCCATGCCGCACGCCTTCGCTCCAGTATAATTGGCTCGTGACGTGCCAGACAGCATCGAGCATGGCAAGCTCCGTGGAGTGGCCCGGCCGGAATCCATACTGCCATGGTGATAGTGTTGTGTCGGTCAGGGGCGGATTCAGAAATTTTCATGGGGAGACTACCGGAGACCGGCAACACAGTCGCCAATTGACACATGGAGGATACGATGTTAATCACGAGAGACCCGTTCACGGAATTTTGTGGGTACGACCAGGGATGTTGTGCGCAGCATCTGTATCGGAACACGATGTGCACCGCCTACACACGACATACCCATCCGCCCGAGCGCCGCCCATACGTGCGACGGTGTGGTCGGCGTTACCCAGAACGCACCAGCGCAGACGGCCGTGGCCTGGGTGTCTCTCCAAAGTCTGCCGCCGCCACCAGTGGTTCTGCCACAGCGGGACCAACAGAGACGAAGTGGGCATTGAGTCGGGCAGCCCACTGACACGTGCTGTCCGTGGAGCCGGCAGTCAACGGTGCTCGTCTGTTATGGCTCGCATGGGCGTTGTTATGACACCGAACACGGAATGCGAGTTTCTGGACAATCAATATCAGGTTGGTTGCAGAAGCATGAGTCGGTGGGAGTGACCCGCCCATCACTAGTCTCCGGGCTGAGGCCCACCTCCCCAGCTTACAACACCGCAGAACACTCCAACTAGTCAGATACCACCTTCGGACCACAACACAGCACAACCACCCTGCCAGCCTCGCACTCTCTAATTCTCCCGTTCGACGTTCATATAATAGGAACAAATACAATATTGCCATACATTTGGACCATGTCCTCACATTCGCACTCAAATTCCCCAATGTAATCCCCGACAAATTGCCCCTCCCCCCTACTCCCGTTTTAGCACATGTATCACCCCAATCTAGAATATCTCTTCCACCAAAACAAAAAATTACTTTCCCCCCTCGAAACCCAACAGACATTTTTCGAATATCAAGCAGCCCACCCCCATCTCACATACTTCTACACGGATGGCTCCCGTACCGCAGACGGTACGGGAGCTGCCTGGTGTGATGGTCCCAACTTTGGCCAAATAAAATTAACACCACACCACTCTGTTTACACTTCGGAGTTAGTCGCTATCTACGCCTGTCTAAGCCACATTGTTCAACACCACATCATCACACCAACAATCATCTGCACTGACTCACGTTCATCCATCGATGCTCTCGCAGCCATACACAACACTACACACCCCACACTCCACGCTATCCGTCAACTCTATCACACGCATCATGCTCACCTTCAACTCACACTGCTCTGGGTCCCTGGCCACATGGGGATTCCGGGCAACGAGCGGGCGGATGAGCTCGCTCGTCGAGCCATCGACCTCCCACCCACCCACAACCTCCCAGTTCCCCCAGGTGACCTTTTGTCCCTCACCAACCAACTATTCAACACATATATCCAGGCATGCTGGAACCACAACACTACACATTTACACCACATTAAACCCCTTCTCGCCAAATGGTCCTCTTCCCGACAGCACACACGCTTACATGAGATCCTCCTTGCTCGACTCCGACTCGGGCACACCAAACTCACACATGATTTCCTCTTTAGCCAACGTCGCCGCGCTCCGCCTTGTCAAACATTTGATGTGCATAACTCTGTCGAACATTTCTTACTTATCTGCCCTGCCTACCAATTATTACGTCGCCCTCTTCTTTCCAACATTGCCCAACATCAGATTCCACCTTCACTGCCAAGCCTTCTCGGTGACAAACACCCGAAGCTCCTTGAGCTACTATTTACATTCTTGCACAGTACCAAACTTGAGGAAGTAATTTGAAGTCAAACACCATCAACTCCGTCGTCGCAAAACACATACATATAGGTCATATCGCACTAGGTAGGCAGAGATCGATCCAATTTGGCCATAACGGACGGTTCTCCATATAATTTGTGCTTGGTTTTTTACCTACGGGTTTTCCAAGCTACTTGGTTTTTTCACCTCAGGTTTTTCCAAGCATAAACTCAAACATACACCTACACATACAAGGTCGGGCCCGACGCCCACGACTCGCCCTGGGCGTCGGGCCTCCGCTTCGCTTTTCAGGTCGCAGGTGGGCAGTGGAGCCTCTCCGGAGGTTACGATGCTGCCCACCCTCCAAGTGTTCTTCTAAGTGTCGTGTATGTATGTATGTATGTGTATGTTTCACCTGTGTATGTATGTATCGGCCCTTACGCCACGTCTCTTGCTTGCTGGCGACTCATCTTTCCTGTCTTTCTTATTTCATATAACCGGATGCCACATAGGCCGGATTAAAGTAACTCTTTCTTTAACATAGCATATCTCCAACGGATGGCATTTTGCCTCTGCTAAAGATTGGGAAGAAAACCTTGGGAGCTTAGCATAGATGATACCGCAGTGAAGAATAATGCACCGTATCAGCGACAAATGTGCTGGATGCAGGGTGCCTCCGACCCAACCGTAGCCCCACCGTGACCCCACTGTGACCCCAGTCCGGCTCTGCTCACCTGCGCCACAACGCACAGTGTGAGTGGGTGACGGGTGACGTGGTGCGAGACCGGGACGGTCCTGGGACCCTGTATCCTCACCTGTAGCGTCACAGGCAGTACAGGACTAGAGATCGGAGGGTTTGGCAGTGTCGGCCGACCCACCACCCCCTGCTTACCTGTGCTCGCCGACTGCCACTATATTCAACAGCTTACCCGCTTCGCCATACAGAAGGCGGGGCGTCGATGCAATAACGTCGATAACACGCAAAGGCGTCACCAGGAGGAAGCGTGTGTGTAGGTGTGTGTCTGGAGCCCTATCCAGGCAAAAAAAAAACGTTTCAACATTTTTAGTTCATGATTTTCGGATGCCGCACGACATACTTTGAGCCGAACTTTAACCCAAAGTACGTGCAGAAAAGAAAACTAACACCATGCCCGCTCGCGATTGTAGGCTTGCAACAACAGTTCAGCTGTTTCCTCCCGCTTCAGTACTGCCTGTGCTTTGCTCGCTTGCAAATGGTCCTGAGCAACACTTGAACTATGACCAGTGTTGGATTTTCACTTCTCGTTCTTGGATTCGGAGTGTATAATCCTTGAGTTCATGCAATTACGGAGTGCATAATGCCTGGTAACCATGGGGTGAATACAAATTACTGAGACAAAGAAATAAAGTCTTGTTTTTCCATTCAAGAAGCATACATTACAGGTGTTTCATCCCACACAGCCTAAGTATGCCACCTGATGCTGGATCACATAAAAATAGTATTCACTGAGAATACAAACTTCACATAGCAGTCATATGTGTTGTGGTACTGGAAAAGTGTTAAATATACTGTCATTGGCAAGACATGATGCATGTAATTGTGATTAATTTTCCATGCGAGTTTGAATATATTTCAACTTCAGGTATGTAGGTACATTACTATGATGAAATATATTATTCAAGCTTAGGGTATCCACAAGACATGTCTTGCACAGTTTACCTCCATGAAGCAAACAAATTGGTTAGGCTTGGTTATGTTATGATAAGTTGGGCTCTACTCTTAAGTTGGACAAGTTTTCATATCCAATGATTTTTCTATTTCAAGAATTTGTTTTTCAACAATGAACCAGGCAAGGTTAGGTTATGTCAGGTTATGTTCTTTAATTTGCATTTTTTTAAAGAAAAATACTGATTGCAATTTTTCCTTTTTCAAGAGAATTGTTCTTTTTGCATTGAAGGTTAGGCTAGGTTAGGGTAGATTATGCCACATTTTTTATTTCCCAAATTAATTTTTACACTATATTACCCAACTCCAAGCCCATTTATTGGTGTTGTTTTGCCTGCCAACTGGAAAGTATGTATTTACAGTGGAAGTGAGTGGTCACACCATGTAAACCACATTTTTAAACATGGCATTGGAAAAAGGAATTTAAACAACCCAAAATTACCCTAAACTGCAAATTTACAAATAGTAACAAAGTGATGATGAACAAGAATTATGCCTTTCACATCAGGAACCACAAAACCTCAATATCCCTTATGGAAAATGATTGGTCCTGAACCCTGTGCTGATGAAGAATGCCCATGGCATGGTTGGATTAAAAAAAAAAATGTATCAGGACTGCAAAAAAAATGTTTCCAATAGGAAATTTGAATCCATTCATTCCATGCACCACCATAAGCATTATGTTAAATTTGGAAATCATTATGTCGCATTGGCAACAACAAAAGTGTACAATTTTACACCTGTGATTAGCATGCTCCAACTGTTACCCATCGAAAGCCAGCATTAATAGCAATTAGCCAGATTCGCCGCAATAGAATAAACAAATCGCAATTGTCACAAAAATAATGCAATCGAGACAAGCTGCTCTTTTACCTTTGTCAACAAAGATTTCATCCCATTGGCTGAGTTCAAACCATTAAGCCAATCAGCAGCCTCCGTACAGTCAGCCGGAGTTGACGAAAGACCAGTAAGCGGCTCGTAACCACCCCGCATTTAGCAGCGTATAAGAACATGACGGCTAAATTTCCATTTTCCGGAGTGGGAGAAATTAGTTGTCGGAGTGGCATAAACACTATTATTGCCACCAGTTTGTGGTGTATTTAAACAATGTAGGTCATGAAATGGAAGGACACTGAAATTTCTGGTTATATGGTGGTCCATTTGACTGTAAAATGTAACCAGATTTGAAGAACGTTTTGGTACCATTTAGGTCATTTTCTTGCGTAAAATCCATCGGATATCTTTTTTGTTTTATTGCTCTGGACTGGTCCAGGATGCAAAACGATCAGTTTTGTTCATGTCAAGTTATGTAGAACATCTCAATCTTCAAGGAAACAGAAAGGAATGCATTATTTATGGCCTTTCTTGGCCGTAGTTTAAAAAGCTCCGACCGGAGTGGGAGCTGGTGAGCCGCGAATCCATCGAATCCAAGAAGCGCCGTTCGGGTCTGGCCAGTCTGGGAATGGTGGTTTCCCTTCATTAGGCGAGCCGAGAATAGAGGTTTCTTTCACTTGGCGACGAATTTTTCTTGTATGCACCGAGTTGCCCACTGGATGGAAAGAGACGAAAGAGGCTCGTTGTAGGCATCGCCAACCTTGGTAGGAACGACCTACGTATCTATTATCAATATCTTCGCCATTGAAATGATTGGCTGGGATAAGCCTCGTGAGTTGTATGATGGGATATAGTCCGATAATTCAGGGACCAGGTAGTGAGACTACTAGTTGATCTCGTGTAGTATCGGCCGACGTAGGAACTGAGGCCCAATTGAGGTTTCTTGAAATTTAATTATTCTTGTTGGTGTAAACTTCAGTATCAAAGCAGAAATATAGCTACCTAGCTAGAATGATGTATGCATAACCAGCTTAATGTTGAGAAGTATGGGTAGCCATAGCAAAATTGTGATTCCTTATATTTTGCAGTGGTGCGCATATGTATCCCTCTGTTGGTGCCCATGCATGCAGTGGCACAACCTAGGACAGGGGACCCTCAATGTTTGCTTTGCTTCTCAAATGACTTCAACTTTTAACATGGGACTCTATGGAGTGTGCCCCCAATCTATTTCACCCTGCCCATTGCCTTTCACGTATTTCCCCCTCCCCAATAATTTTCATAAATGAACATCCATAACCTGGAAAGAGTATTTTCATAAGTGTGTTCTTAATGTGTTGGATTTGGATGGAAGAACCTTTCAGCTTGCTTTGTTTTGTTTTGGAAATAAAGCTTTCATTTTCGTAAGACAATATATTTTCAGGAATAAGGGATTGGTCCCCTTCAGTGCATGGATACAGTAACTCACAAGCATTGTTGTGCTCTAACTAAATGTTTCAGGAAATTGTGAAGTGCACCCCACCTCATACCCCAATAAACTCCATTATTTGGCTTTTTGTCCCTGCAGCTTCCTGAACATTCCTATGCCATGACAAATCATAATATATGTCCACAAATATTTTGGGGATGTGATTGCTTTTGTGATTCTCTAGTTCTGTCTAGCCTTGCATTCTTCTGAACACTACTGATTCCAGCATTTTCACAAATGAACAATGTACACATGAAGGAATGGCTGTTTATTAATTCACATGTTCCAGACAATTGCATACCACCTGCACCATTTCATGGAACAAATACATTGGTATTAATGTTGTATACAGATTGCAGAGTGATCCTTAAGCATCTGCTGTCATCTGTTGCACATGCTAGCAAGCTGGCACTCGTCTAGTCTTGCTTGCATCTAATTTTCTGTTCCACTTCTGCATCCTCTTGGAATGTTGCTGCAGCTCTCATGGTCACCTGAAATAACAAATGTGCATTATCTTCAATGATGTTGCCAAGTTGCTGTGGCAAGGACATAACATGGCTAGACAAGATGAAGAGCACCAAAACTAGAAGAGTTTTTCATTGTCAGCAACTTATTACCATATGTTATAGGCCCTTGGAGCATGCTGCATCCTCTGCTTCATCACAATCCAATAATACTATTGGATTACGACAGCTGGTTCAGATTGCTGTTTAAGCAAGGCTCTTCACGATATATCATGTAATGTAAGGAGTGGGTTTTTTTTGGGAGTGTATAATTCTTTGGATGACAAAAGTTCCAAAAAAGGACCATATTTTCAACACTGACTATGACTGTCTGACTGGCCCGCGATGACAGTTCACGAAAGAGTAGTCATTTAGTGCGGAATGTAAACAACACACTGATTGTTGAAGCACAGAAGCTATGCATATGTGCTTTTTGTCGAACTGATTGTCGAACTAATCAGTCGAACTGTCGACCTGATTGTCTGCGCTTTTGTCGAACTGATTGTCGAGGCCAGACAGGCAGGCTGAGGAATGACGAATTCAGACGAAAGTGGAAACTATTGTATGGAAACCACTACGTAGGAGATACCATTTTACTTGCCTGAGCTGGCTCGGCGTGTGACGGGTGCCCGCGAAAAACTGCCCCGTATTTATTTGCATAGATTCCACTGACGATATTTTCCATGCGGTAGTACAAGGCTGGCACGTGTCTTCCCATAAGTAATACACCATTGCAATATATATATATATATATATATATATATATATATATATATATATATATATATATATATATATATATATATTTCCGTATATATGTACAGGTATATCAAGGCCACCACATGACCTAACATCGTACAATTTTGCACCCAGGAGTACCAGGGTTCCTTGGGAGGACGTCTGTGTTTACTGCATGGGTTTAGCCTAATTCCATAGAAAACACTAGGAGCATAATAATGGCATCAATTGTTCGCACACTTGCGTGCAAAAGTGATTCTCTTAGAGGAGAGAACATTAGCTTTAGTGGGTAACCTTACCGGTCAGAAATTATAAATGTTGGGTGGAAGAGTGATTTTCGTCATGCAGTGGATTTCCTAGCGAGTGACAATAATTCGACGATCCTTGATAAAATTAGGACACCAGAGCGTACAAACCTACTGCCTCCTTGTCTGCTTAGTCTCCATCGGCACACCTATGTGTGCTTCTGGCTGACCTCTTCCGGGCAGAGCGCGTTAATGTAGCACCCCTCCCCCCACCCGCCACACCACCGGACTTGTACACTCGGTTTCGGTGGGATGCTCGGGGGTACCCTTAGCATGGCTGGCTCACTAGGAACGTAGGCTGTGACGCTGCACACCAAAAATTACTGGTAGGCTGCGCCATTTCACAGTTATTAGTTGCGTGACAGCCTACCAGCTTCGCCACCGGCCAGCGTCCGAGCCATAGGAATTCGCGTTTGTGGTCGTCACGCGACCATTTGCCCTGCAGCCATGCAGTGGTAAACACGGGTCTTCCCTGTTCCCGCCTTGCATTCCTCTGTCGGCGAAACAACATTAGCAGTTAAACGAGCAGGTTACTGGACTTCTGTCAATAAGCAACAATTCATCGCTGCGGATTTCTGACTGCAGCAACACAGAATGAGCAGGAAAGGTTGGAAACAGCTCAGTTGCAAAGATGTAGCGAAAGGAGATGGGAGGTTTATGATGTCAATGAAGTATTCTCTGGCCCCAAAATAATAATAGAATGTCCAACATTTATACGTTTTAGAAATGTAGTTCGAACTCTTGCTGGGGTGGCTTTATGAACCAGGATCCAATTGCTAAGAAGAGCTGGTTTCGTGAACCCTGGCCATGATTCCATGAATTACAGTTTTACAGTCTAAATTTGGCCAAGCGCTTCACGTGCCGTCAATACACCGACCCCGGCAGCTCGCTCTCGACATTATCGTGCCAATATCCAACTGACCCTCCCAGCCGGGGACTAAAAGCGAGCACGCGAAGCGACTCGAACCCAGCATAGCCAGGACAGCGGAGACGGGTGCACGGCAGCGCTCTATCCAACTAAGCTACCGAGGCGGCAGGTCACGGGGATGCACTTGCTTGCTTAATTCAGATTCATTGGCAAGTCAATTAGTTACTTGATTAAATTGCATCTACTTCATTGAGAATCACATGTTTTAGGGCGCAAGGAATGTGTTGCATGATATCATATTATTTATTGCATATGTTGTGCACTGTACTGCAAGCGACATATTCAGAAATCCGTTGGGATAAAGTATTTCTTCACGCTGATACCATCCAACTATTTTACCATACAAAGATTTTACTTTATATTGCTTCATATAAAGTAAAATAAATATAAAGTAAAATATATAATATGATATCATGCAACACATTCCTTGCGCCCTAAAACATGTGATTCTCAATGAAGTAGATGCAATTTAATCAAGTAACTAATTGCCTAGCCAATGAATCTGAATTAACACTCGCACGTCCGGCGGTCCGCGCCAACTTCGCATGTCCGGGGGGGCAGATGTCTGCCCCCCCTAAGATCTCGAGAACTATGCTAGGTAGCGACAAACGGAAAACGGCTTTAGATAGCTGATGACAAGCTCTATCGAAAGTATTTCGGTCATTTTCTCGCTCAGGTCAATATTTAGGTCATTGGGTCATCATATGTCAAATTCGACCAGATCGGGTAACCCTCAGATATTGGCACATATCTCAGGACCTGTAACAGATAGAAACAAACTGCAAATGCTATTCGACAGCCCTTGAAATGTGATATCGACATACGCTGAGTAATTTAAGGTCAGGTCAACAGATGGGTCACCGAAACAATGACCTCAGGTCAAGGTCATGGGGTAGAGTAGGGAGGTCATGTAATATATCAATCGACACGTCTTGGCGATACAAGCACAATGACGGTAATTTCAGCCTTCTAGCTCAATGCATTGCGATATAATGCGCAGAAATGTGCTAGTGATTTCAGGTGACCTCAGCTGACCTTGGTGGGGCCACTGAGCAAAAATGTCAGCGATAGCATTGCGAATAGCTTCCAACTACACGCCATAACGGTTGGAGGTCATTCAGAGAGCAAATATGTAACCAGGAAACATTTGTATATTTTTCCATAGGCCTATAATGGGTAAGCCATGGCCACGACCTGACCTCAGGTCAACGCTACGAAAAAACCGTGATATACATATTATAGACCCTGATAAGATCATGACGTGATATAAGTTTGAAATCAATCGCCCAATTATTGTGGGAGTGATGCCACCTAGAACTCGGAGGGACGTTAGGTCACTTCGCCTGACCTGATGACCTGACTTGAGATGACCCAGGGTCAAAAATTTCTGAGGATATGCGGAAAAGACCAATGAGCAGCCATGCGAGGTTTGACCTTGCTAACCCGATTAGTATGGCGGCAAAGTAGGAAAAACCACAGGGGGGGGCAGATATCTGCCCACCCCGGACGTGCGCGGGTTAAGCAAGCAAGTGCCTCCCTGTGACGTGCCGTCTCGGTAGCTTAGTTGGCAAAGCGCTGTCGTGCACCCGTCTCCGCTGTCCTGGCAATGCTGGGTTCGAGTCGCTTCGCGTGCTCGCTTTTAGTCCCCGGCTGGGAGGGTCAGTTGGCAATTGGCACGATAAGGTCGAGAGCGAGCTGCCGGGGTCGCCGTGTCGGTGTATTGACGGCACGTGAAGCGCTTTGCCAAATTTAGACTGTAAAACTGTAATTCATGGAATCATGGCCAAGGTTCACGAAACCAGCTCTTTTTAGCAATTGGATCCTGGTTCATAAAGCCACCCCAGCAAGAGTTCTAACTACATTTCTAAAACGTATAAATGTTGGACATTCTATTATTATTTTGGGGCCAGGGAATACTTCATTGACATCATAAACCTCCCATCTCCTTTCGCTACATCTTTGCAACTGAGCTTTTTCCAACCTTTCCTGCTCATTCTGTGTTGCTGCAGTCAGAAATCCGCAGCGATGAATTGTTGCTTATCGACAGAAGTCCAGTAACCTGCTCGTTTAACTGCCAATGTTGTTTCGCCGACAGAGGAATGCAAGGCGGGAACAGGGAAGACCCGTGTTTACCACTGCATGGCTGCAGGGCAAATGGTCGCGTGACGACCACAAACGCGAATTCCTATGGCTCGGACGCTGGCCGGTGGCGAAGCTGGTAGGCTGTCACGCAACTCATAACTGTGAAATGGCGCAGCCTACCAGTAATTTTTGGTGTGCAGCGTCACAGCCTACATTCCTAGTGAGCCAGCCATGCTAAGGGTACCCCCGAACATTCCACCGAAACCGAGTGTACCATCTTCTTTCAGATCACAGCTATGCAATATATTCTAAGTATTGGTGGGTGGGGTGAAATTTATGCTAAATAGGTGTGCGCTGTACAGGCCGCTTCAAGCAAGCATGGATGGAGTTTGAAAATTATTCGTAGGGCACTCAGACCACATATGTTACGCAGTATCGAGTGAATAGGGTTGGATGAGTACTAGGTAAGGTAGATAGGCATTTATAAGTATGTGGGATGTTGGTGGATTAATTCTTTGCAATTTGGGATGTCTTGTTGGTTGAGGTGATGAGTGTCTTTTTGCCAAGATTATGATATCTTCCCGTTACAGACTTAACCTGGATGGACCCTTGTGGCTCTTATTAAGTTTGAACACTTTATGACTATATAACTTTATGACTTTATCTCATGTGACTTTTGCTTCGTCAGTATATTTATCTTAGATTGGTGAAGTATCGCAATCATAAAACGCCGCCAACATCTTCCGTCGTGAAACCTAGCTGCCAATAATAGCAAGCATGCATACGGTTCATCAATGTGATGGGATATCTTGACCCTTAACACAAATGTGTGCAAAATGTGTCAACATGTTCCCTCAATTGTTCCATTGTTGTTCTTGCTGGATTGTCCAGCAATGTGAACGAGGCTTGTTTTCTTGACAGGTTTCCAGTTCCCGTCATGCATTCTTAATTTCAAGACATAATCTCACGCATCACGTGTGTGGACTGCAGGAAGTCACCTGCACCTTGACCCAGCCTTTCGATGTAACTTATCCAAAAATATGTGCAAGGTTTGCTTCAAGCAATTCCGCGGTCTCAAGTTGCTCTACCTTTATTCTAAATTTGAATCTACACCTTGAGAAGCAATTAAGGCTTTAAAAAAATGTAATCTGATGAAATGCACCGTGTGCCTACGTCATTACATATGTAGGGAGAGAATCGGAACTAGTCGCCGAATTCGACCCTTTACCGATGTTTTGGAGCATCCCATACCAGAATGAGATATTCTACCATATCACTATCACAAGCAGCATTCCCTTCAGCATCTCTTCAGCATGCACCAGCCATTAACGATACTGGAAATGCAAATTCGCCACTGGACGGGCATCCGTGCAGTGAAACGCACTATACGTCGGAGAGACGCCAGGATAACAGACACGTCTCCGAAGGTTTATCCTGCCGTCTTGTGAGATATCCTCCGTCTGGTAAAGTGCTGCATAGACAGGATAGGCACCACATGTAGCGGAAATATTGGTCCCGAATACAAACATATATAATACAGGACAAAGGACAGATTTCAGATACCCACATGGAGAAACAAACTCGCACGTTGCACTCCTGGTACATGACGCAAGCAAGTGCAATTAACCACCAATGTAACTTAATCAGCTCGCAGGGGCGTCGATTTGTGTCCTATTGTGGGAGGCATGGCCGCACCAATGTTGATGTTGCCCCCATGTTGATTTGGGCCCACCAATAACCTATGCTATTTTATGCTGATAAGAAAGCTAAAAGAAAAAATACACCACGCTACTTAAAAAACTTAGCTGATGCCAACCAGCACGTTTTGTACTGAAAACAATCAGATATGGATTGGATAGTATTTGATATTTGGTATTAGATTGGATAGTATTACAGATATAGATTAGATAGATAGATAGTCGCCCTGGTAGCTCAGTTGGTAAGAGCGTAGGCCTACACTGGTCTCCCCTATCCTGGCAACACAGGGTTTGAGGCGCTTCACGCGCTCGCATTTAACCCCCGGCTGGGAGGGTCAGCTGGCAGCTGGCCCGATAAGGCCGAGGACGAGCTACCGGGCGGCCGTGTCGGTGCATTGACGGCACATTAAACTTTCGGTCAAAATTCTGCCATAGAACTGGAATTCATGGTTCGGGTGGTGGAGTCAGGGTTCACGCAACAAACTTTGCTTAGCAATAGAAACCTAGTTCATAAAGCGACCCCAGGAAGAACTCGGATGAAATTTATTTTAAAAAAGACAAAAAATAAATAGTCTGTTTGCTCTCCACATTTTGGTATAAAATTGAAAGTGTTGTAGAAAAAACAAAATAGTTTGATTTCCTTCCACTTTGCAAGCACATCTTATATCATAAAATGTTGAAATTAGCTGCTGCTGATGCAATTTATACCAGATTGTCTGAAAAAAATCGGCAAAGCCACCAAACAACAATAACATTGTCATACTGATGCTTGCACACACCACCAATGGCAAAAGCACATGCATATGGAGCTTGAACTGGATTCATTCCATTCTCAATTTACTGTAATTGTCATACTTACATACAATGCAGTCCAGTCAACAACAATCACAGTTATCCCAGAGATTGTGTGTATGCGAACTATAATTATCTTCAGCAGCCTACCCATCACACTATAATCTTGCTATTTACCTAGGTACCTACATGGCCAATGACAATGTGCATATATTCAACATTGATATGGGGCACCCCACTCTCAACCTGAACCAACAAGAGCTACATGTGAGCCACACATATATATGCCAGCTTATGATACCAAAAAAGAAAAAGGTCAGCAGGAAGCTGCATGTACAATGTATTATAATTGCTATTCTTGAAGAAAGCAATAGGTACTACGCCGTGGCTCACATAACTTTCGAAACGAACCTTATAAAGTTATGCAATACCAACGTCACATGTCTGGATTTTGTCCTTTAAGTATTCATTCGGAAAATGGGGAATTTACTTTAAACGTCCGGATCATTCAGGACTTCCAGACTACGGGGTGCTCCTGTGCAATGCCGATGAATATATATATATATATATCTCAACCCATGTGCAGGTTGAGAGAAAGATACATCAGCACCGAGCCCAGAGACTCACCGAAGTTCAAAATGGTATAAGTGCAATGGTTACGTTATATTGGCAATTTCGTCCAACCGCAAAGCAATGGGCAATTTATGTGCCTAGCGCACAGAAAAGCGGGAAAGGTGACTAAATCTGGTTCATTGCACAGACGAAAAGAACGTCTGTGCTCCCCGTAGTCTCGGATAAGCAACTATTGAAAAGAAACGGTGGGATGCCATTTCATGTATTAACATATCACTCCAATCGAGCGGAGTTGGACGCAAGCCAGTTGGAGATCGATTGGAGCGAAGGCTCCAATCGATGAACGGTCACTGAACGGACTGCGATCGAAGAGCGAAGCGGAGGTCGGGGTGAATTTTCCCCGACCAGACCTTGTGTGGTGGTGTAGGTGTGTTCCG